>QRFJ01000818.1:191272-354604 GCA_006176705.1 Cocos nucifera | reverse complement strand
TCATACTAGTTGTCTGAATTAGAAAAGTTCTGATCCATCGGAAGATGTTTTGATGATGTCGATGATAGAGATCGCAACATATCTCATTACCATATGGAGTAGAACCTAATTGGGTCACACAAATAAGGGTTTCGATCTGATATCATCAATTAGACTAACCCAGTTCAATTGATTTGAATTAGATTCAATTAGGTTTGAGGAAATCATGCTAGTACATGATTAAGCCTAATGTTCTCCTTTAATTATCATTAAAAGTTATCTCGACTGAGCTAAATATATTTGGATTCACTCAAGTATCTTTACTTAGTCTAACTAAAGCTTGTCTAGGTCAAAAAAGAATTGTCTTAATTTATGAGATGAATTTGAGTCAACACCTATCATTTTTCGTCATCTGCTAAATCTTATCTTTTGACTTTGGTCAAACATTGATCTTTGACACTTAGACATCTATCCATGTGTCATGCACCCATAGGAGAGAAGATGTGGCTTTGTCCCCCTACTAAAAAGTGGAAAGGGAGGGGGTGCATGCCTAGGAGGCATGCGTCGAAGGATAATGGTGCCTGGAGTCCCATACAGATGGGACTCTAGGTTACTTCGGCGACTCTACCTAGGTGGCGCCAAAGACTTATCTTTGACTAGTCTTCACCATCTAAGGATGATTCAGAGGGGCTCTCATCTGATTGGATCAGATGATGTCATCCCACCAATCAGATTTAGATTTGATTACACAAAAGGTTGTGATTGGCTAGGATGATGTGGCACTGCATGGTGCAATAAGGTCTATAAAAATCCTATCTGCACCAAGGTCTAAGAAGATTGATCCATTGCCCACACCACAAGACTGCCCCTCTCCCTCCTCTATGCCATCTTTAGGTCCTCTCTCTCCTACCCACACCCAAGAATTTTTGGATTTCAGTTTAGTGCGATCCAAGCAAGAGAAAGGCAGTAGGAAAAGAAAGAAGGCAGCACTGCTGCAAGAGACAACTCACATCTTCGAAAGAAGTTTTGAAGATCTTCAAAATCAGATCCAGATTTAATTTTTGGAGAGATGATAAAGAAGGAGAAGATCTTTAGATCCTATCTGAGTGGATATCGGTAGAGGTCAAACACTTGCATGGCTAGATCCAAAACCTCAAACAGACATCAGGATCATCACTGAGTAATTAGATTACCCTCAACAAGATAAATTAAATTAGATTGAATTTATTCTTTATTTTATTTTATTTTTTTAGATCAATAATATCAGATCTAGAAAGTCTCAGATCTGATCTAGATCTAAGAGAAAAATTTTTGAAATATCTCTCTTGATCCAATCAGATCTGAACGAACTTGACCCAAAAAACTAGTTTTTTCCTTTACCTTTCTGATGAATATAACCTCTGTTAGCCTTTTAGCCAAAGTTGGTTATTATTTATCTATAAAGAAAGTTTATTATGATATTATTATGAATAATATTATAATAATATAAATATAATAAAGAAATGATATTTATATTTTATCATTGCTTGTGAGTGTAATGTATACTTCTAGAAAATATTCTAGATTAGATAATATCTCTAATATCTACCTATGGCACTGTAAACTAGGTCACATTAACAAGAACAGCATAAATAGATTGATCCAAGAGGAAATCCTCAAAGTTGATAATTATGAATCACTCCCAACCTATAAGTTTTGTCTTCTTGGAAAAATGACCAAGTCACCTTTTATTGGAAAAGGTAAGAGAGCTACTGAGCTCTTAGGTCTAGTACATACTGATGTATATGGACCAATGAGCATTGATGCTAGAGGTGGATATTTCTACTTCATCACTTTCATAGATGATCTATCCAAGTATGGATATGTTTATCTGATGAAACATAAGTTGGATTCATTTGAAATGTTCAAAAGATTCCAAAATGAAGTAGAAAAATAAACTAGAAAAAGTATTAAAACTCTTCAATCAGATCAAGAAGGTAAATATCTATCCAGTGAGTTTTTGACATATCTAGGAGAGAATGGGATTCTCTCACAGTGGACTCCTCCTAGCATACCATAGCATAATGGTGTATCAAAAAGGAGAAATCGAACCTTGTTGGACATGGTTCGATCCATGATGGAGTTTGCTAGTCTGCCTGTTTCATTTTGGGGTTATGCTCTTGAGACTGCATATTATATATTGAATAATGTACCGAGTAAATATATCGCAAAGACTCCATATGAGATATGGACTGAGCGTAGGCCTAAACTCTCTCACCTATGGGTTTGGGTTTGTCCGACCTATGTCAAACGTTTGCATATAGATAAGCTTGGATCCCAGTCTGATAAGTGTATGTTTATAGGATATCCCAAAGAAAGTAAGGTTACTATTTCTGCCATGCTAAAGAACAAAAGGAATTCGTTAGTCTTATGGCAATCATTTTAAAAAAAAAAATTCTTGGTGAAGGAACTGTTGCCTCTAAGGTTGAACTTGATGAAGTTCAATAGATAGAAAAATCGACACCTATAGCTGAACCTAAGTTAGATTTGATTAGATTAGATCAAGAGCCCAGTGTACCTACATCATTAAGGCGATCTGATAGACTATTGAATCATCCAGATAGATACTATGGTTTCTTGGTCCAAGACAGTGATCCATCGAACTCGATGAGAATGATGAGGATCTGATCACCTATATGGATGCTATACAGAGACCTAATTCCGAGAAATGGCTTGAGGCCATGAAGTCTGAAATTGAGTCCATGAAGGTCAATGATGTGTAGACATTAGTTGACCCACCCGAAGGGGTTAAACCCATTGGATGCAAATGGGTCTTCAAAAGAAAAAGGGATGCAGATGGAAAGGTGGAGATCTATAAAGTCCGTCTGGTTGCCAAGGGGTATCGTCAACATTATGGTATTGACTATGATGAGACATTTTTTCCTATGGTAATGTTCAAATTCATTCGGATTATATTTGCAATTGCTGTCCATCTGGACTATAAGATCTAGCAGATGGACGTGAAGATAGCTTTCCTAAATGGAGAGTTGACTAAAGAGGTGTATATGATACAACCTAAGAGGTTCACATCCACAGATGAGTCCAAGGTGTGCAGACTTCAAAGATCTATTTATGGATTGAAGTAGGCATCTCGGAGTTAGAACATGAATTTTGATAAAGTGATCAAAATGTATGGCTTCATTAAGAATGGAGAAGAACCATGCATTTACAAATGGATAAATGATCCAGTAGTAGTATTTCTTATTTTATATGTGGATAACATTCTCTTAATTGAGAATGACATCCCCACATTATAGGAAATAAAAGTCTGGTTGTCATCACAATTCTCCATGAAGGACCTGGATGAAGCATCCTACATCCTAGGGATGAAGACCTATAGGGATAGATCTAAAAGGATGCTTGGATTATCCCAGACTACATACATAGATACTATGCTGAAGAGATTTAGCATGGAGAATTTCAAAAAGGACAATCTCTCGTTAAGCCATGAAATTTTTCTCTTTAAGAAGGATTGTTCGACAACTCTTGAAGAAAGAGAGCGTATGAGTAGGATCCCATATGCTTCGACAGTGAGATCTATCATGTACGCCATGAAATGTACGAGATCAAACGTGGCATACTCACTAGGAGCAGTGAGTAGATACCAATCTGATCCTGGAGAAAACTACTGAAAAGTGGTTAAAGCCATACTTAAGTATTTTAGAAATACTAAGGGCCAATGGTTGGTATATGGCGAGTCGGATCTAAAACTTATGGGATTTACAAACTCCAGCTTTTAATTTGACCATGATGACAACAGAAGCTTGTCGGGATATATCTTTACTCTAAATGATGGAGCTATCTACTGGAAGAGTTCTAGCATACTGTGGCAGACTCTGTTTGTGAAGCAGAGTACATCGCAGCTTCAGATGTCATGAAGGAAGCTATATAGCTAAGAAAGTTTATCATTGAGCTTGGAGTAGCACCATTCCTTGATGATCCGATCCTGCTTTACTGTGATAGCACTGGTGCCATTGCTCAGGCAAAAGAACCGAAGGCACACTAGCGAACAAAGCATATTCTATGCTGCTTCCACTTGGTCCGAAAGATCGTGGATAGAGGTGACGTCGACCTTCAGAAGATTGACGGAAAGGAGAACTTAACCAACCCCTTCACTAAAGCCCTAGTGATAAAGGAGTTCGACAACCACAAGTCGAAAATGGATATTAGATATTATGCCGAGTAGCTTTAAGACAAGTAAGAGTTGTTGGAAAATGTGTCCCAAAGCCAATCATCAATCTGTTAATGGTTGAGCTACATTGTATCTATAATTGATTCATTAATAAAATATATTTTTGGCATTTTTTCATCATAAAGAATTCATCTTCTAACGAACTCCATTATTATGATGAAGTCTTTAGGACTATTTACCTTCGATAAAAATAGGATTTATCGATTAGTCCTTAAATCTGTTCACGATCAAATGATAGGTTGTTAATTAGGACGACAGCGTCTATCGAGCATAGGTCGTTGTATGCCATATGGATTGGTTGTCCTCTTAACCAAAGAGTATGGAGACACTGATATGGCATACAAGTGAGATGTATTCGTCATTGAACGTGACAAACTCTAGAGCATTTTGCTGTCAAGAATATCTTTGATGGGATATAGGTATAAGTTTCCCTTAAACCTGAGATTACCTTAGTAACTTACAAGCAACTCACTATGCTTTAGTACCAAACTAACTGAATTTCTAATTCATTAATGAAAGGCTTCGGGGCATAGTCAAGTACTTCTGAAGTTAGAGTGTGATCAAGATAAAATTGACCACTCCAAGAGTTGGAGAAGAATGTATCACTATATTTCAATATAGCAAAATCTTGGCTCGGATAATCTATCAGATGGATTTGATATTTTGAAATATATTATAGACAACCTAATTAGAGTTGATAGTTAAACTTTGAGGTACTTTGAGATGTCCTATGAGCATTTTGGTCAAGGAGATGAATTATATGGAAACTATATCCGCATGGATTCTAAGGATGTTGTTATACACATTTGACCTATCCGACATCGGATATCATTGCTAAATGATTACTTCGATTGGTACAAAAATCTATTTCTATGCTACCAACTTAGGTTTGGACTTATGAGGTCATACATATTAGAGATCATGATCTGATCGGATGGTTGATCAACTATTGAGAAATTATTCTAGGTTAAACAATCAATACAATTGATGTTTACCTAGTTTTAAGCATTGCAGGAGAATCGATTAGTAATTTGAATTGCTAATTACTAATTTATTAAACAAAGAGGCTGAGATTAATTTTAATTAATTATAATTTAAATTAAATTTGGTTTGGACTTGATTGAATCAAGTCCAATTGGCTTATTGGATAAGCCAGTGCAAGGAAAAACTAGTCTAGTTTAACTAAGACTTGGATCAACCCAATTTTCTAATTTGATTTAAAATTAAATCAAAATTAAATCTAATTTAATAAATTTTAATTAAGTTTAACCTAATTTAAGGTTACTTGGTTTTGATTTTTTTTGATTTGAGAAAGATCATGTGTTGACAAGTCATAGATGGAACTGTGAGACCAAGGATCCACCTTGTGCCATCTTAGCCTCACACTCCCTGGCTATTTTTTAGGAATTATTTTATGAAATTTCTTTTCCCTGATCTTCACACATGCTACCTCTCTTCACTCAATCTAATTCAAATCAATTGAACTGGGTTAGTCTAATTGATGATATCAGATCGAAACCCTTATTTGTGTGACCCAATTAGGTTCTACTCCATATGGTAATGAGATATGTTGCGATCTCTATCATCGACATCATCAAAACATCTTCCGATGGATCAGAACTTTTCTAATTCAGACAACTAGTATGATTGATCATCTAAATCATTCTAATTGCTCTCAAAATCCACCAGTGACACCTAGCAGCATATGATGGCAACCCATCAGAACTAAAAATGAACCTCTTGGTGCGGTTACCTATCTGATTAAGTTTTTCTATCTTGAGCCCAGACTAGATTAGGGTTAAGGTAATCTCGTTAAACCCTAATATCCATCATATGATTAATCATTCGATTCAAGTCCAATGTAAAAATCTTAATAGAAACTCTTTCTATTATTTCACTCTACCATGGCCATGGGCTTATGGACTTGATTCTTATGATCATCATAGGACTTCTCCTCATCTTCCGAGATAGATAGATTTTCTATCAGTGCAATTCAATTCCTACAATAAATATACCATAGCCAACATACACCTCAGGATTCCGAATGGCTAGGAGAT
Source organism: Cocos nucifera (assembly GCA_006176705.1). NCBI lineage: Eukaryota > Viridiplantae > Streptophyta > Magnoliopsida > Arecales > Arecaceae > Cocos > Cocos nucifera. The sequence goes on along the minus strand of QRFJ01000818.1, from coordinate 348,337 downwards.
TGAGTTATGGTATAGTCAAAATATAACACCCTCAAGATGAACTGTCGATGCACCTCAGGTCAAAGAACCAGACACATAACTGCAGCTTCAAACCAGTCATTGACGAGAAGGTAGACTTTCTAATGACTGCTCGAGATGGTCACGCTCAGTACCCTCATTCTCTAACGAGTACCTGTACTCTCGCTCTGGTATCTCTACACCTTGGCATGGTAGATGGAAGCCTACAAACCCTAGGGTGCAGGGTCTTTAAATAGACTCTGTGCCAACCCTAGAGTCCCATTTGATCAAGCAATCAAATTGCTTGATCAATTCACATTTTAATCTGAAACTCCACATGAAATACTTCCACGCATTCTCCCTTTTGTGCACACAAAAAATTGGGGTGGGCCCACCTCATTTCTATGTGAAAAACTCCTTAGGGTGTGCGCCTTAGATAAAATATAGGAGGCGCACACCATACCCCTCAACTCCTGCAAAGACCAGGTCAAACAAACCCTTGTCCTGATGAATACAAAAATTGATAGGTCCTATCCTATTTGTTGAAATCTGGTGCCTCGAGATTCGATCCATGATAAGCCAAGAACAAGATTCAGGAGACATGAGAAATATCAGCCAACATACAATTGGACTGGCTTGGATACATAGTCAAGCCAACTTGGGGTGAGATCGAGCTGGCTCGAGGTAGATTTGAGCTAGCTCTCTCAGGCAAATAGAAAGCAGTGCTTGGATGAAATGCAGTCGAGCCAGCTCAATTTTTGATAGAGCCAGCTTGATAGAAGTGAATAGCACGATGGCGAACAGCACATGGGCACACGAGCGAAAGCCTTTTGATGGGGTCTACAGCCCCTAACTCATGGACCAGGTCTATTCATGGGGTCTATAGAGCTGTTGTGCTATCCAATGGCTAAGAGAGCATGCAAGAGCTGATCGGATGTCTATTAGGATGATTAGGGCTTATAAGAAGGCCTGATGACCTAAGAAGTAAAGAGAGTCTCGAGAAAACCTCTCCGGTGATATAGAGATGAGGCAGGGAGCGCTGGAGTGCTGTAATAGTACCTTCCTAGAGGCACGGGGCTGAAAGAGGCTCAACGATGCAACAACCGAGGAGGGTATCTAAGTAGAGGTGCTAGGAGCTTCTCAAGATGCGCCAAGAGTATCAAGAAAGTTGGAAGTATCCTAAATGGTGGGATTGCCTAAAGACAGAGGTTGGGGCTTGATGTAGAGGCTGAGAGGATCACAGAGTGTCCAAGAATGTCGAGGACCCTAGACTGGTAGATCTATGAGGGAGATCTTCTTTGGATTACTTTGAGAGCATTATATGGGTGATTTCTTCTAGATTGTATCTCCTCTGTTATTTTTTCATGGTAGTGAAGCATTGCATGTCTCGTGGATGTAGGCACTTTCGGCCGAACCACGTATATGGTTGTGTTTGTTTATTTTCTTCTATCTTTCCATAGTAATAGGTGGTGCCATATCTCCTATAGGTGATCTTGGATGGATGATCCATATTCCGTAGTTGATGGATCTATCCTAATAGTGGTATCAAAGCCAGGAGAAGTTAGGTTGTACTAGGGGTTGCTGTGGTGGTGATAAAGTTAGAAGAAGGACACAATCGAGGTGGATGCTCTCATGTGCAAGAAGAAGCTAGATGGAGCTCAGTGTGAGGTGGAGATGGATCGAGTACAAGATTCAGTTTGGGATCGAGCGGCTTGGCTCAACTTTCATATTTATCTATCCATGAGTAGCAAGCGATAGTCCTCTTACATGGGGGTAGTATTATATAGGAAGCTCTCAAATTTGAGGTGGAGCCAAATATCGAGTCAAGATGGAGAATGTTGAAATATGGCGCCTCAAGATTCAATCCACGATAAGCCAAGAACGAGATTCAAGAGCCATAAGAAAGATTAGCCAACATACAGTCAGGCTGGCTCGGATACGCAGTCGAGCCGGCTCGAGATAGATTCGAGCCAGCTCTCTTAGGTGGACAAAAAGCTATGCTCGGATGAAATATAGTCGAGCCAGCTTAGCTTCTGATAGATCTAGCTTGATGGAGGCAAATAGCTCGATGGCGAATAGCGCACGGGCACACAAGCGAAAGCCTTTTGATGGGTCTACAGCCCCTAACTCATGGACCAGGTCTATTCATAGTATCTATGGAGTTGTTGTGCTATCCAACGGCTAAGAGAGCATGCGGGAGCTGATTAGATGGCTATTAGGATGATTAGGGCTTATAAGAAGGCCTAATGACCTAAGAAGTAAAGAGAGTCTTGGGGAAAATTGAAGGAAAAATCTTATTTTTTCGGCATAAGATCGTTCAAATCTGATTGGATCTGAAGGAATATTTCAAAAATTTTTCTATGATCCTAATCAGATCTGAGACATCTCAAATCTAATCCTAAAAACCTAATATTAAAATTAAAAAAAATTTAATCTAATTTAATTTCATACCTTATTTTGGGTAATCAGATTATCCTGTGATAATTCTGATTGTTTCTGAAGTTCAAGAAGGAGCCACACACATGCCTGGCCTCTATCGGTGTCTACTTGGGTAGGATATTGAGATTTTCTTCTTCTGAATCAACTCTTCAAAAATTAGATCTGAATCTGATCTTGATGTTCTTCAAAACTTCTTTTGAAGAAGCAGCAGTCATCTCTTTCAGCAGTGCTGCCTTCTTCCTGATCTGGGCGCCTTTCTTCCTTGGAAGACACTTGAACCCATGCCCAACTCCTTAAGCAAGGAGAGAGGAGAGAGAGGATCAGATGGGGCATGGAAGAGAGAGAGAGGCAGTCTTGGGGCATGGGAATTGTGCAAAACTCCTTAACCCTAGGCATAGACAAGATTTAAATGGACTCTACTGCGCCAGGCAATGCCACATCATTATGGTCAATCAAAGGCCTTCATTCAATTAGATCTAAATTTGATTGGTGGGATGATATCATCTGATCCAATCAGATGAGAGTCCCTTAAAAATCCATATAGGTGGCATCAAGACTGGATAAAACAAAACTCTTTGGCACCTAGGTATTTAAATCCATCAAGAAATCCTGGAGTCCCATCTGTATGGGACTCCCTCCCTTATCCATATGGGGCACACACTTAGGATGGTGTGCATCCTCTCTCTTACCTCATTTAGTAGGGGGACAAGAGCCCTAGGTGCTCTCCTATAGGCATATGACACATGGCCCTATGTCCAAGTGTCCAGGATCAATTGTTGACCTATGTCCAAAAAATAGGTGATAGGAATTGGCAGGTATTGTCTTAAATCCATATAATGAATTAAGATAATTCTTTTCTGATCTGGACAAGCTCCAATCAGACTAAGATGAGATTTCTGAGAGAGCCCAAATAAATTTGGCTCAGCTGAGATAAATCAAAATGATTACAAAAGAAGAACGTTAGGCTCAATCGTGTGCTAGCACGATTTCCTTGAACCTAATTTGATCTAATCCAAATCAATTGAACTGGATTAGTATAATTGATGACATCCAGACCCAAACCCTTATTTGTATGATCTAGTTAGGTTTAGTTCCATATGGTAATGAGACATGTCGCGATCTCTATCATCAATATCATCAAAACACCTTTCGATGGTTCAAAACTTTTCTTATTCATGCAATTAGAATGATCGATCATCTAAATCATTCTAATTTCTTCCAAAATCCATTAGTGACACCTAGCAGTATATGGTGGCAACCCATCAGAACCGAAAGCAAACCTCTCAGTGCAGCTACCTATATGATTAAGTTTCTCTATCTTGAGCTCCGATTGGATTAGGGTTAAGGTGATCTCGTCAAACCCTAATTTTCGTCATATGAATTAATCATTCGATTCAAGTCCAATATGAAAATCCTAATAGAAACTCTTTCTATTTTTTAACTCTGCCATGGCCATGGGCTTATGGATTTGATTCTCATGATCATCATAGGACTGCTTCTCATCTACTGAGGTAGATAAATCTCCTATTGGTGCAATCCAATTCCTACAATGAACATGCTATAGCCAACATACACCTCAGGGTTCCAAATGGCTAGGAGATCGAGTTATGATGTAGTCAGACTATAACACCCTTAAGGTGAATTGCCGATGTACCTCAGGTCAAAAAACCAGACACACCACTATAGCTTCGAGCCAGTCATCAATGAGAAGGTAGACTTCCTCATGACTCTTGAGGTGGTCATGCTCAGTACCCTCATTCTTTAACGAATACCTATACTCTTATTCCGATGTCTCTACACTGTAGATTCAAGACTCATCTATCCAAAAGAAGCGATCGTACACCAACCTTCTGGATCAGTCACCATCCTCATGATGATCTTACGATCGGAAGCATTTTATGAGTTAATAATGAAAATTCATGTCTTAAATTTTCAACTCTTGAAAATATGAACTATCTTTATAATTAACTTAAGGGATGTATCACAGACACTTTCAAATATACAATGTGATAAAAAATAATCTATTTTATTATTTATAGTTAAAATTATAATTTTATCCTTAGAAGTGTATTATAAGTGTCAGCTAATCTGGCTTCTAGGGCACACATCTAACAAACTCCTACTTCACCTAAAATCAATTGGCTACAAATCTAAGTCCCATCTTCTCAAGATGGGCTTCGATCTTCTGCTGGCTTAATGACTTTGTCGGTGGGTTAGCCGCATTATCTATAGTATTGACTCTCTTGACCTCGACGTATCCCTTCTCGAGGTAATCATGGATGAGATGGTATCATCACTCGATATGCTTGGATTTTTTATGATACCTTGGCTGCTTAGCTAGGACTATGGTGCCATTATTATCGCAGTATAGAGAGATGACATCTGATGGCATCACTCTGAGCTCTATGGTGAACTTCTTATACCAGAATGCCTCCTTTGCAGCCTCCGATGCAGCGATGTACTTTGCTTCTATGGTGGAGTCTACTATCACCATCTTCTTGGAACTCTTCCAACTGATAGCTCCACCATTGCAAATAAACAGATTTCTAGATGTTGACTTTCGATCATCTATGTCGGACATAAATCCGAGTTTATATACCCCTAGACTTAGAGTTTTTCATTACCAAATACTAGAAATATATCCTTAGTCCTTCTCAAGTAGTTAAGGATATATTTCACAGAAGTCCAGTGCTCTTCATCTAGATTCGACTGATACCTGCTCGTGACACTCACAGTATGGGCAATATCAAGTCGTGTACATAGCATGGCAAACATGAGGCTCCCTATTGCTGAAGCATATGAGATCTTACTCATGCGTTCAATCTCCTTAGGTGTGCTAGGGCACATCTTCTTGGAGAGATGAATGCCATATCTGAAGGGCACTAATCTCCTCTTGGAGTTTTCCATGCTAAACCTCTTCAGTACCTCCTCTATGTACATTTTCTATGAGAGACCCAGCATCCTATTTGTTAGATATATGTGCCCTAGAAGCCAGAATTGGCTGACACTTGTAATACACTTCTAGGGGCAAAATTGTAATTTTGACTATAATTAATGAAATGGGTTATTTTCTATCACACATGTGTATTTAGTGTCTGTGATACATCCTTTGAGTTAATGGTAATGATAATTCATATTTTCAAGAGTTGAAAATTTAAGACATGAATAATCATTATTAACTCATAAACAGCTCCCGACCATAGGATCATCACGAGGATGGTGATTGATCCGGAAGGTTGGTGTACGATCGCTTCTCTTTAGTAGATGAGTCTTGAGTCTACGGTGTGGAGACACCGGAGCGAGAGTACAGGTACTCGTTAGAGAACGAGGGCACTGAGCGTGACCACCTCGAGTAGTCATTAGGGAGTCTACCTTCTCGTCAATGACTGACTCGATGCTGCAGTAGTGTGTCTGGTTCTTTGACCTGAGATGCATCGACAGTTCACCTTGAGGGTGTTATAGTTTGACTACACCATTACTCGGTCTCCTAGCCATATGGAACCCTGAGGTGTATGTTGGCTGTGACATGTTCATTGTAGGAACTGGATTGCATCAAGATGGGATCTATCTACCTCGGTGGTAGAGGAGTAGCCCTATGATGATCATGAGAATCAAGTCCTGAAGCCCATGGCCATGGCAGAGTGAAATAATAGAAAGAGTTTCTATTTAGATTTTCACACTGGACTCGAATCGAATGATTACATCATATGACAGAGACTAGGGTTTGACGAGTTCACCTTAACCCTAATCTGATCGGGGCTCAAGATAGAAGAACTGAATCACACAGGTAGCTGCACCAAGAGGTTCGCATTCAGCTCTGATGGGTTGCCACCATATACTGCTAGGTGTCACTGGTGGATTTTGGGAGCAATTAGAATGATTTAGATGATCGATCATTCTAGCTGTTCGAATCAGAAGAGTTCTGATCCATCGAAAGGAGTTTCGATGATGTCTATGATAGAGATCATGACATATCCCATTACCATATAGAACTGAACCTAACTGGGTCACACAAACAAGGGTTTGAATCTGGTGATCATCAATTGAACTGATCTAGTTCAATTGATCTGAATGAGATTCAATTAGGTTCAAGGAAATCGTGCTAGCACTCGATTGAACCTAACGTTCTTCTTTTACTATCATAAATAAGTTGTCCTGACTGAGCCAAAGGAGTTTGTGCTCAATCAGAGGCCTTCATATGGTCTGACTAGAGGTTGTCCAAGTCAGAAATAGGTTGTCTTATTTGTAAGACATTACCTGCCATTTTTGGTCACCTGCCATTTCTTGTTCTTTGACTTTGGTCAAAAGTCTACCTTTGACTGGTCAAACGTTGACCATTCACCCTTTGACTTTTGACCACATGTCATGCACCTATTGGAGAGCTGGTGGGGGCTTGTCCCCCTGCCAGAACCTGGCAAGGAGAAGGGCGCACGCCAAGGGTGGCGTGAGCCCAAGTAGGAGGCGCCTAGGAGTCCTTGTTGGACAAGGACTCCACCTCCCTTTAGGATTCCAATTAGAGTTCTACTAAGAATCCAGTTTGACTGGTCTTAGGCGCCCTCTAAGGAGGAATCCAGGGGTCTCTTTTTCAACCAATCAGATTTAGATCTGATTTCACAAAGGGTTGTGATTGGTTGAGAGGAAGAAGAGTTGGATCACGCTTAGTCTATAAATAAGACCCTGCGCCCAACCCTAATTCCAAGTCTAAGTCTTATTGAAAGAGATTTCCCACGTCCAAGGCTGCCTCTCCCCTCCTTCTCCACGCCATACTCTCTTCTCCCCTTGCTCTCCACGTCCAAAAGTGTTTTGGACTTAGTTTGGTGCGATTCAGATCAAGGAAAGGCGATCAAAAGCAAGAAGGCTGCGCTGCTGCAAAAGGACGACTGCAGATCTTCAAAAGAGTTTTGAAGATCCTCCAAATCAGATCCAGATCTGATTTTTGGAGGTGTGATAGAGAAGAAGAGGTTCTCCAGATCCAACCCGAGTGGATACCGGTAGAGGCCAGGCGCTTGCGTGGCTAAGATCCAGAACCTTCCGCTGCAATCAGGATCATCTACAGGGTAATAGGATTACCCAAATCAGGTAAATTAAATTTGATTTAATTTATCTTATTTTATTTTATTTGTTAAAATAATAAGAATCAGATCTGAAACATATCAAGATCTGATTGAGATCAAGAGAAAAATTTTGAAATATATCTCTTGATCTAATCAGATCTGGACGAACCTGGATCGGGAAATCAGGATTTCCCTTCACTATTCGGTCTATCTCTATAGACTTTAACTCCAAGAATAAAGGATGCCTCTCCTAGATCTTTCATAGAAAACTCCTTACATAACCACATTTTGACTGTAGTCAATATGGAAATATCATTCTCAATTAAGAGGATGTCATCCATGTACAGTACGAAAAAGACAACAATGCCCCCACTAACCTTTTTAAAATACAGAGCTCTTCCTCATTCTTGATGAATCAAAATGATTTGATTACATCATTGAAATGAGCATTCCAGCTCTAAGATGCTTGCTTAAGTTCATATATGGACCTTTGCAGCTTGCATACCTTGTGATCATTATCATTGTATGTGAAATCTAGCAGCTATTTCATATAGATATCTTCCTTAAGATATCCATTTAAGAATGCCATTTTCACATCCATCTATCATATTTCATAATCAAAATAGGTTGTAACAACAAGCAATGTGAGGATGGATTTGAGCATGGCTATTGGTGAAAAAGTATCATGATAGTCAATGCCTTCATGCTGACTATATTCTTTCGCTATGAGCCTTGCTTTGAATATCTCTACATTCCCATCGACACCTATCTTTCTCTTGAGATCCATTTATACCCAATAGGTACTATAGCATTAGGTGGATCTACCAAGATCTAAACTTGGTTCGAATGCATTGAGTCAATCTCTGACCTCATTGCCTCTAACCATTTCTCAAAGTCGATATCTGACATCGTCTTATCATAAGTTTTGGGATCATCACCATGAACCCATTTCCTGTAAGAAATATTTTCTCTATATCTTCTGATATAGTACCTAAGTACCTTTCAGGAGGATGAAAAATTCTACTTAATCTACGAGGTGGAGGAGGTAGTGTCTGGGTTGGTTCAATCTGATTGGGTTCCATCGATTTTTTAGCTCGTTTCTCTTCGAAAACTTTCTTCTCGAGTCTAATCTATCTTTCGATGCTGCAATCTTGAATAAACTATTTTTCAAGAAAGATGGTGTGTCAACTCATAATCACATTATGATCTTCTAGAAGATAGAAATAATATCCTAATGACTCTTTAGGATATCCAATAAATTGAGCTTTAAAGGACCTAGACTCTAATTTATCTACCTGTTATCTCTTGACATGGGTCGGACAATCCCAAATTCTGAGATAACTCAAACTTAGTTTCTTACCATGCCATATCTCATACGGTATGATAGGAACAGTCTTAGAAGGAATCTTATTTAGTAAATATATAGCAGTCATCAGACTATGTCCCCAAAGAAACTCAGGGAGATCCATAAAGCTCATCATGGATCAGACCATATCTAATAAGATCTGGTTTCTTCATTCTAAAATCTCGTTGAGTTGAGGCATTCCAGGTGAAATCTATTGAGAGACTATGCCATTGTCCTTAAGATAGTATAGAAATTTTTGGCTAAGGTATTCGCCTCATTGATCTGATCGAAGAACCTTAATGAGTTTTTTTATTTGCTTTTCTATTTCGAGTCTGAATTTCTTGAACTTTTCAAAAGTTTCAAACTTGTGTCGCATCAAATACACATACTCGTACCAAGATAAATCATCGATAAAGATGATGAAGTAGACATAATTATCCCTGATCGGTACATCAAATGGGCCACATACATCGTATGTACTAGGATAAGTAGGTCCATGGCCCTTTCCCCATGTCCTACAAAAGTGAGTTTGGTCATTTTGCCATGAAGACATGATTCATAAATCGAATATGACTCGAAAGTCAACGAACTCAATAGTCCGGATTTCTTCAATTTGTTAACCCTGTCTTCAGCTATATGACCTAGCCTAAGGTGCCAAAGATACCTATCATTTACACTATCCCTAGGTCATTTTGATCCTATGGCATTCATATTCTGTTCGATATTAAGAATAGAAACATCAATATTTAACTGATAGAGATCATTTATAAGAAAACTATTTGCAATTTTATTTTTTTCATAAAGAATATTATAATGGTTCTTAAGAAAATTAATTATATAGCCTTCTTGTGCTAAATATGAAACAGAAATCAAATTTTTGCTTATTATAGGTACATAAAAATAGTCTCTAAGAACTAAATCTAATCCTGATGATAATCGCAGAGGGTAGGTTTTCATGACCACATCAGCAACTCTTGATCTATTTTCGATGCATAGGATCATCTCACCATCCCTCAGCCTCCTGCTATCCTTAAGATCCTGCATAGAAGTGCACAAGTGAGCACTAGAGTCAAAGTCAAGCATCCAACTAGATGTAGAAAAAATTGTAAGGTTAGATTCTATAATGAGCATACCCCCAGAAGGACCTGCCACCTTCTTGTTCTTCAGGTTGGCCAGGTACAAAGGGCAGTTTTACTTTCAATGGCCGTCAGTATTACCATGAAAAAATTTCCTTTATCGGCGGCCTTCTTCTTCGACTCTATCTACTTCTTCTTCCCACCATCCATCTTCTACTTCTTCATGGATTTCTTCTTTCCAAAAGACTTTCTCTTGAAAGAAGTCCACTCCACAGCAAGTACTGAGCCTTTAGAACCTTTCATAGAAAGCTCAGCAGTAACCAATATGTTCATGAGTTCAGCTAAGGTATTCTGAAGTTTATGCATATAGTAGTTCATAATGAACTGCCCATACGCATAAGTCAAGGACTGCAGAATTATATCAATCTGTAGATCCTGATCTAACTTGACACCAAGCTACTCAAGCTCTTCTAAGTTCTTGATCATCATTAGATAATGATCTTGGATCGATTGTCCATCATGCATCTGAGCCTTAAACAGTCTCTTTATGACTTGATATTTGGCTGCATGACTCTGTTCACCAAACAACTCTTACAGGTGAGCCAACATTTGGTGGCTAGTTTTAATATCTTCATGTTGGTGCTGGAGCTCATTAGACATCAAGTCCAACATGTAATACCTAACTTTGTTATCTTCATCCATCCACTTTTTGAGGGACACTCTCTGATCAGTGGATGGATGGGCTGGTTGTAGGAACTAGATCTAGGATTTTAGGATTAGATCTTGAAACTTTTTCAAGATCAGACAGTAAAAGATTAAAATCAATCAAAATTAATCTAAAATATCCTAAATCTAAGATCTTATTATATGATTATTGCATGATATTTAAATTAAAAATTAAAAATTAAATAAGAAAGAAAAGGTTGATCATATCAACCTAGATCTATACTACATCTAATGCAGCTATAAAATAACAGATCGAATCTATTACCTGAGCAAGTTAGACGTTCTAACTTGCTGATCCAGGCTTGAAGATGAAGTCATGAGCTACACATGTATCCGGCCTCTAGGAGTCGTTCACACGAGCCCACAAACATGATTAGAGATCCTGATGTAGGAAATCAGCATAGTATGCTAGCACTATGCTGATCTCCCTTCGATAGTTGATCCGATGTTTTCCTCTTCGAAACTTGGAGTCTCCAAAATACCAAAAGAAAAAGAAGAAGATTTGTGATGCTGAGATACCTCTCAAAAGCTCATAAAAAGAGAGAAAGAGATCTAGAATAAAAACCCTAGAAGAAGACCCTCTTCTTCTTCTTTGTTCTTTTTCTAGACATCTTAATTTGTATTTTTAATATCTCCACAATCCAGATGAATTTTTTTCTAATTTTTCTACACCAAAGAGATATCTCAAATATCTACAATTTATAAAAATTTTAGCAAAAAATATTTTTTAAATAAAGAGATATGTAGAGTCCAAGATTGGTCAAAAACCTAGATAGGAAAGTCACCAAAGGGCAGGTTGTTGGGGCGCCCAACTCTTGGGTGCCCCCACCTTACTTTTCTACCATGGACCAGTAAGGGAGGGCACAACAAATGCCAAAGAATGTTGTGAGAGAGAGAGAAAATAAGGGAGGTGGCAGCATGAAGGGAAGAAGGACTTTTAGCTGACTAGGAATTTTATCTCATTATATCCTAAGCGAAATCAACTTCCCCTTTTGACATGGTCATGCAACAAACTTTCATATGAGAAATAGAAGAGAGAAAGGGGACATGAGAAGCCTTTGGGCATGGAGAATTTCATGCAAAAACACAAAGTGAAAGGGGTGGGGCATGGGGATTAGGTGGCGCAAGGAGTAGGGAGTCCTGGTCACACTAGGACTCCTATTTTGACCTGGTCAAACAAGATCTTTTAACTAAATAAAAATAAGAGTAATCCAATCCAATTAAATAAGATCCTAATCTATTTAAGAACTTATTTAAATTAAATTAAATTATATTTAATTTCAATTTATTTTTTAATTAAATTAGAAAATTGGATTGACCCAAGTCCTAGTTAGACTAGGACAAGTTCTTCCTTGCACTTGGCTTATCCAATAAATCAATTGGATTTGATCCAATCAAGCCCAAACCAAATCTAGTTAAATCATATTTAATTATACTTAATCTCAACCTACTGGCTTAATCAAATTAAGTTAATTAGCAATCGAATTACTAATCAATCCTCCTACAATACTTGCACTAGGTCAAACATCAACCATATTGATCGTTTAACCCTAAAATGATTCTAAATCATTGATTAACCATTCGATTGAAATATGAACTCTAATGTATGTGACCTCATAGGTTTGAACCTAAGCTGGTAGCATAGGAATAAATTTCTATATCAATCGAAGTGACCAACTAGAAATGATATCCAACGGTCGGATAGGTCGAAGGTGTAGAACACCATCCTTAGAACCCATGTGGATATATTTTTCATATAATTCATCCCCTTGACCATAATGCTCATAGGACATATCAGAGTTCATCTGCCAACTTTGATTAGATTGTCTATATTGTATTTCAAAATATTAAATCCATCTGATGGATTATCCTAGCTAAGATTTTGCTATTTTGAAATATAGAGATACATTCTTCTCCAACTCTTGGAGTGGTCAGTTCTATCTTGATCACACTCCAACTTTACAAATACTTGACTGTGCCTCGAAGCTTTTCATTGCTGAATTAAAAATTTAGTTAGTCTGGTATCAAAGCATAGTGAGTTGCTTGCAAGTCACTAAGGTGATCTCAGATCTAAGGGATACTTATACCTATATCCCATCAGAGACATTCTCGATAGCAGAATGCTCTGAAGTTGGTCACGTTCAATGACGATGTACCTATACATCTCACCTGTACACCATACCAATGTCTCCACACTCCTTAGTTAAGAGGACAATCAATCTATATGGCATATAGTGACCTATGCTCGATAGATGCTATCGTCCTAATTAAAAGTCTATCATTTAGTCGTGAACAAATTTAAAAACTAATTGATAAAACCTCTCTTTATCAAAACTAAATAGTTCTAAGGACTTCATCATAACAATGGAGTTCATTAGAAGATGTAAACTTATGATAAAAAAGATGTCAAAATTTTTTTATTAATTAATAAATTAATTATAATATCTCAACCGTCAACAGGCTAATGATTGACTTTGGAACATAATTTCTAACAACTTCCACTTATCCTAAAGTCACTCGGCACAATATCTAATACCCATCTTCGACTTATGGTTGTCGAACTCCTTGATTGCCTAGGTGTTAGTAAAGGGATCGGCTAGGTTCTTCTTTCTATTGATCTTTTGAAGGTCGACGTCACCATGATCCATGATCTCATGGACCAAATGGAAGTGGCGCAGAATGTGCTTTGTCCATTGGTGTGCCTTTGGTTTCTTTGCTTGAGCTATGGTGCGAGTGCTGTCGCAGTAGAGCAGGATTGGACCATCAATAGAGGGTGCTACTTCAAGCTCGGTGATGAACTTTCTTAGCCACATAGCTTTTTTTGCTGCATCTAATGCTGTAATATACTCTGCTTCACAAACAGAGTCAGCCACTGTATGCTGCTTGAAATTTTTCCAGCAGATGTCTCCACCATTTAGAATAAAGATATACCCTGACATACTTTTACTATCATCATAGTCAGATTGAAAGATGCAGTCTGTAAATCCCATAAGTTTCAGATCTGACTCACTATAAACCAACCATTGGTCCTTAGTATTTCTCAAATACTTAAGGATGAATTTAACCACCTTCTAGTGATTTTCTCCAGGGTCAGACTGCTGTCTACTCACTACTCCTAATGAGTATGTCATGATTGGTCTCATACTATCATTGCATACATAATAGATCCTGCTATCGAAGCATATGGGATTCTACTCATACGCTCTCTCTCTTCAGAAGTTGTCGGACAATCCTTCTTAGAGAGAAAAATTTCTTGGCCTATCAGGAGATGGCCATTTTTGGAATTCTCCATGCCGAACCTCTTCAGCACAGTTTCTATATATATGGACTGGAATATACCAAGCATCCTTTTAGATCTATTCCTATAGATCTTCATCCCTAGGATGTAGAATGCTTTATCCAAGTCCTTCATGGAGAACTGTGATGACAATCAGACTTTTATTTCTTGTAGTGTGGGGATGTCATTTCTGAATAAGAGAATGTCATCCACGTACAAAATAAGGAATACCACTACTGGATCATTTATCCATTTGTAAATGCAGGATTCTTCTCCATTCTTAATGAAGCCATATGTTTTGATCATTTTATCAAAATGCATGTTTCAACTTTGAGATGCTTGCTTTAATCCATAAATGGATCTCTGAAGTCTGCACACCTTGGATTCATCTATGGATGTGAACTCCTCAAGTTGTATCATATACACCTCTTCGATTAGCTTTTCATTTAGGAAAGCCATCTTCACATCCATCTGTCAGATCTCATAGTCCAGGTGGATAGCTATTGCAAGTATTATCCAAATGAATTTGAGCATTGCCACTGAAAAGAATATCTCATCATAGTCAATACCATAATGTTGACGATATCCCTTGGCAACTAGATAGGCTTTATAGATCTCCATCTTTTCATCTGTGCCTCTTTTTCTTTTGAATATCCATTTACATCCAATGGATTTAACCCCTTCAGGTAGGTCAGCTAATGTCTATACATCATTGACCTTCATGGAATCCATTTTGGATCTCATAGCTTCTAGCCATTTCTCAGAGTCGGGTCTCTGTTGTTAGATATATGTGCCCTAGAAGCCAGAATTGGCTGACACTTGTAATACACTTCTAGGGGCAAAATTGTAATTTTGACTATAATTAATGAAATGGGTTATTTACTATCACACATGTGTATTTAGTGTCTGTGATACATCCTTTGAGTTAATGGTAATGATAATTCATATTTTCAAGAGTTGAAAATTTAAGACATGAATAATCATTATTAACTCATAAACAGCTCCCGACCATAGGATCATCACGAGGATGGTGATTGATCCGGAAGGTTGGTGTACGATCGCTTCTCTTTAGTAGATGAGTCTTGAGTCTACGGTGTGGAGACACCGGAGCGAGAGTACAGGTACTCGTTAGAGAACGAGGGCACTGAGCGTGACCACCTCGAGTAGTCATTAGGGAGTCTACCTTCTCGTCAATGACTGACTCGATGCTGCAGTAGTGTGTCTGGTTCTTTGACCTGAGATGCATCGGCAGTTCACCTTGAGGGTGTTATAGTTTGACTACACCATTACTCGGTCTCCTAGCCATATGGAACCCTGAGGTGTATGTTGGCTATGACATGTTCATTGTAGGAACTGGATTGCATCAAGATGGGAATCTATCTACCTCGGTGGTAGAGGAGTAGCCCTATGATGATCATGAGAATCAAGTCCAGAAGCCCATGGCCATGGCAGAGTGAAATAATAGAAAGAGTTTCTATTTAGATTTTCACATTGGACTCGAATCGAATGATTACATCATATGACAGAGACTAGGGTTTGACGAGTTCACCTTAACCCTAATCTGATCGGGGCTCAAGATAGAAGAACTGAATCACACAGGTAGCTGCACCAAGAGGTTCGCATTCAGCTCTGATGGGTTGCCACCATATACTGCTAGGTGTCACTGGTGGATTTTGGGAGCAATTAGAATGATTTAGATGATCGATCATTCTAGCTGTTCGAATCAGAAGAGTTCTGATCCATCGAAAGGAGTTTCGATGATGTCTATGATAGAGATCATGACATATCCCATTACCATACAGAACTGAACCTAACTGGGTCACACAAACAAGGGTTTGAATCTGGTGATCATCAATTGAACTGATCTAGTTCAATTGATCTGAATGAGATTCAATTAGGTTCAAGGAAATCGTGCTAGCACTCGATTGAACCTAACGTTCTTCTTTTACTATCATAAATAAGTTGTCCTGACTGAGCCAAAGGAGTTTGTGCTCAATCAGAGGCCTTCATATGGTCTGACTGGAGGTTGTCCAAGTCAGAATAGGTTGTCTTATTTGTAAGACATTACCTGCCATTTTTGGTCACCTGCCATTTCTTGTTCTTTGACTTTGGTCAAAAGTCTACCTTTGACTGGTCAAACGTTGACCATTGACCCTTTGACTTTTGACCACATGTCATGCACCTATTGGAGAGCTGGTGGGGGCCTGTCCCCCTGCCAGAACCTGGCAAGGAGAAGGGCGCACGCCAAGGGTGGCGTGAGCCCAAGTAGGAGGCGCCTAGGAGTCCTTGTTGGACAAGGACTCCACCTCCCTTTTTGGATTCCAATTAGAGTTCTACTACTAAGAATCCAGTTTGACTGGTCTTAGGCACCCTCTAAGGAGGAATCCAGGGGTCTCTATTCCAACCAATCAGATTTAGATCTGATTTCACAAAGGGTTGTGATTGGTTGAGGAAGGAAGAGGAGTTGGATCACAAGAGGTCTATAAATAAGACCCTGCGCCCAACCCTAATTCCAAGTGAATAAAGTCAATTGAAAGAGATTTCCCACGCCCCAAGGCTGCCTCTCCCCTCCTTCTCCATGCCATAGTCTCTTCTCCCCTTGCTCTCCACGTCCAAAAGTGTTTTGGACTTAGTTTGGTGCGATTCAGATCAAGGAAAGGCGATCAAAAGCAAGAAGGCTGCGCTGCTGCAAAAGGACGACTGCAGATCTTCAAAAGAGTTTTGAAGATCCTCCAGATCAGATCCAGATCTGATTTTTGGAGGTGTGATAGAGAAGAAGAGGATCTCCAGATCCAACCCGAGTGGATACCGGTAGAGGCCAGGCGCTTGCGTGGCTAAGATCCAGAACCTTCCGCTGCAATCAGGATCATCAACAGGGTAATAGGATTACCCAAATCAGGTAAATTAAATTTGATTTAATTTATCTTATTTTATTTTATTTATTAAAATAATAAGAATCAGATCTGAAACATATCAAGATCTGATTGAGATCAAGAGAAAAATTTTTGAAATATATCTCTTGATCTAATCAGATCTGAACGAACCTGGACCGGGAAATCAGGATTTCCCTTCAACTGGTATCAGAGCCATGGTTCTAAAATTGTTTAGATCTGATTTTAAATTTATTTTAATTAAAAATAATGTGATTTTAGATGTCACATGAGATGTGATCAGATCTGAAATCAGAAAAAATTAAAATTAAATGATTTGGATCTAAGATTGAAAAGATATGCATGACTAGTTCTAGAAATAGAATAGTTCTATAGAATAGTCTTTGCATGTTTTGATTTAATCTGATTAAATCATATTTTAGATCTTTTATTTACTATTTTTTGATATTATAAGTGTTTATAATAACATCTGAAAAAAGTAAAATAAAAATTATTTAATTTTAAATATCATATGAGATATGATTGATGCATGTCTAGACTAGTTGTAGAATAGTTCTACATAATTATCTAGATTAGAATTTATTTTGATTAGATCAATTTAAATCTAATTTTTTAGATTATTATGAGATAATTTAGATCTGAAAAATATGCATGATTCGATACATGAGATGTATGCAAAATATGCCATGATTAGATCTAATTTGTATATGAGATATATGATATAGATCTATAAACTGTTTTGTAGTATTGAATGTTCCTGATTAAGGCGTTCCTCTTGGCCGTCCGGTCATAAGAACGAAGAAGGGTTTAAAGGCCCTCTCTTCCCATTCGATGGGGTGTTCTTATGATGTGTAGGGGTGCTGCGTGTTCGTCCTTAATCAGAAACCCAAAACTTACTTTCTGCAAAACCCTAGATCCTGAAACCCTAGGATTTATTGTGCATATTTTGTTTATGAACCCTAACTTAATTAAGAATTAAGTTTATGGAAATATTAATTAGGTCTAAAATTGAGAATTTCAGATCTAAGACATATTCATAATACTGGGTTCGGGCTTGGGTAGCTCAATTAGGTCTAAGCGGTTGATCAAACCGAATCAAGAGTTGGTTAGATGGGATCAACAATGCTTAAATTGACCAGCCTAATAGGATTAAGTCTGGGTCAAGATCGAGTCACGATCAAGCAAGACCTAATTAGGCTCAGAGGTTAGAGTCTGGATTGTAGGCTAACCCAATTGGTTCTGACTCAACAATTTGGTGTCTAAGGTAAGTTTGGCACATACGACCGACTGGTTTTTAATTGGAAGCTACTCGACCTGAATGCGTTCTTGTACGAGTTAATGGCATATTCCTTCCACCGGTCTCACTTACCTGGCAATATCTGTTGACACAGTTCTGATCTGAGGTGGTCAATAATCCGAGCTAACCCATGCCACTAGGTTAGTCATAATTGTTATGACTAAGCCAAGTCTAGTTTAATGAGACCTGAATCAATTCTCCCTAAGAAAAGATTAAGTCTGAGGTCTTCCACCATTGTAGATGTGCGGGCCCTTCCCGGGGTTGATTGTTCTCGGCTGGATACAGTGGCTCAGTTGCACCGGGAAGATGCAACCATGTCTATTAGGCATTGGATGCTATGGGCTGGAGGATGAGTTGGGCTCAATATTTCGGATACGGTGAGAGACTCAATTAGGAACCCAGTCTATGCAAATGGTGGGTCTGACTTAACTAAGGAGTGGATCAATATTCCGGATACGGTGAGATTCATGAATTAGAGACCAAGTTTGGGTGCACCATGATTAGAGAATCATTGAACAAGAGTTGTTCACTCATTGGCTAACCCATCACCAATAACTGTTAGGTGAGGTGATGAGTCAGTTGGTGAGACCGCACCACCCACTAGAAATCATTAATCGCGGAGATTTTCGCATCTCTACAGAGGGAGTGTAGGGATCCGAGAAAATAGTGGGAGCTAATTTGTTTAAAAATAAAATCCCTAAACAAATTGGTCAAGTCAAAATTACAGTATCTAACTAGAATCTTTGACTCTCTACAGGAAAATGTCTGCGTCCAACCCATTGGCACGTATCCTAGGACACACATAGACTGACTGGACCCAATTATAAAGATTGGCTCAGGAACTACAAAATTATTTTGGGTTCAGAGAAGTTAACCCATGTTTTGGACCAGGACCCTCCCACCTTACCAGCTCGTCCATCCACTGAACAGAGAGCGTCTCTGGAAAAATGGATTGACGAAGATAATAAGGCCAGATACTTACATGTTGGGCTCGATGTCTGATGAGCTCCAGCGCCAACATGAAGATATCGGGACTGCTCGCCAAATGTTGGCTCACCTGCAGGAGATGTTTGGTGAACAGAGTCGCGCAGCCAAATATCAAGTCACGAAATGACTTTTTAAGGCTAAGATGCGTGATGGGCAGTCAGTCCAAGATCACTGTCTGACAATGATCAAGGACATGGAAGAGCTTGAGAAGCTCGGTGTGAAGTTAGACTTGGACTTGCAGAACGATATTATTCTGCAATCCTTGACTGATGCATATGGGCAATTCATCATGAATTACCACATGCATAAACTTCAAAATTTCTTGGCCGAATTAATGAATATGCTGGTCACCACTGAGATTTCTATGAAAGGTTCTAAAGGCTCAGTTCTTGCTATGGAATGGACTTCTTCCAAAAGAAAGTCTTATGGAAAGAAAAAGAAGTTCGTGAAAAAGCAAAAGGTGGAAGGAGCAAAGAAGAAGGTAAAACCGAAGATGAAAGCCGCTGCTAAAGGAAAGTGTTTCTATTGCAACAGCGATGGCCACTGAAAGTGGAATTGTCCTACTTACCTAGCCACCCTAAAGGATAAGAAGGAAGGTCCTTCTGGAGGTATGCTCATTATTGAGTCTAACCTTACAGTTTCTTCTACATCCAGTTGGGTGCTTGACTCTAGTTCTAGTGCTCATCTGTGCACTTCCATGCAGGGTTTTGAGGATAGCAGGAGGTTGAGGGATGGAGACATGATCCTACGCATCGATAATGGAGCAAGAGTTGCTGCAGTGGCGGTGGGAACATACCCTCTTTGATTACCATCTGGTTTAGACTTAGTTTTGAAAGACTGTTATTATGTACCTGCAGCTAGCAGAATTTGATTTCTGTTTCTGCTTAGCACAGAAGGTATGTGATTACCTTCTTTAAGGACCATTGTAACATTCTTTATGAAAATAAAAATTGCAAATGGTTTCTTATTAAGGTCTTATCAACTACATATTAATTGTACCTATTCTAACTATCGATCAAAACATGAACAGGCCAAACGACCTAGGGATAGTCCAAATGACAGATATCTATGGCACCTAAGATTAAGTCATATAGCAGAGAATGAGATCAACATAATTGAAAAAATAGGCTATTGAGTCATTGACTTTCGAGTCATATACAACTTGTGAATCTTGTCTTCAAAGCAAATGACAAACTCCTTTTGTAAGACATGGGAGAGGGCCAACAGATCTCCTTGCCCTAGTACATATTGAGTGTGCGGCCGATTGATGTGTCGCTAGAGCAATTTTGTCTACTTCATTACTTTACCGATGATCTGTCTAGGTATGGTATGTGTATCTTATGAGACACAAGTCTGAGAGCTTTTGAAAAGTTCAAAGAATTCAGACATGAAGTAGAAAAACAAACTAAAAAATCCATTAAGGTTCTTTTGATCAAATTGAGGAGGTGAATCCTTAGCTGGAATTCCTAGACTATCTCAAGGATAATGACATAGTCTCTCAATGGACTCCACTAGGAACACCTCAACTCAACGAGGTTTCAGAACGGAGAAATCGGACTCTATTGGATATGGTCCGATCCATTATGAGCTTCACAGACCTCCCTGATTTTCTTTGGGGATATTCATTATTAACTTCAATTTATCTACTGAATAGGGTTCCCTCTAAGACCGTTCCTACCACACCGTATGAGATATGACATGGTAAGAAATCAAGTCTAAGTCATCTCAGAATTTGGGGTTGTTCGGCTTATGTCAAAAGACAACAAGCGGACAAGTTAGAGTTTAGGCACATTGCTAAAATCCATCCACACATTGCTTGCCGTTGTAGTCTATTTCGATTATGAAATATGGCAAATGAATGTGAAAACGGTGTTCTTGAATGGATATCTTGAGAAAGATATCTATATGGAACAGCCGCTAGGTTTCACATCCAGTGATACTGATCACAAGGTTTGCAAGCTGCAAAGGTCCATATATGGACTTAAGCAAGCATCTCAGAGCTAGAACACTCGTTTCAATGATGTGATCAAAACGTTTGGTTTCATAAAAAATAAAGAGGTACCATGTGTTTTTGAAAAGGTCAGTAGGAGCACTGTTGTCTTCCTCGTATTGTACGTGGATGATATCCTTCTTATTGGGAATGATATTCCCATAAATGACAACAGTAAATTATGGTTGTCCAAGAATTCTCCATGAAAGACCTAGGTGAAGCATCCTTTATTCTAGAATTAAGTCTATAGGGATAGACCGAATTTGATGCTAGGACTTTCACAGAAGATGTACATAGAGGAAGTACTAAAGAGGTTTAGTATGGAAAACTCTAAGAGGGGATTAATACCTTCAGACATGGTATTCATCTTTCCAAGAAGAGTGCCTAGCACACCTGAGGAAATAGAACGCATGAGCAAGATCCCTTATGCTTCTGCAATAGGGAGCCTCATGTATGCCATGCTATGTACACGACCTGATATAGCCCATGCTGTGAGTGTCACAAGTAGATATCAGTCAAATCCAGGTGAAGAATACTAGATTTCTGTGAATGTACCTTAAGTTACTTAAGAAGAATGAGATATGATGTTGGTCTTTGGTAACGGAGAACTCCAAGTCCAGAGATACACTGACTCGGACTTCATGTCCGATATAGATGATCAAAAGTCGACATCTGAGAGTCTATTTGTGTGCAATGGTGGTGCTGTCAGCTGGAAGAGTTCCAAGCAAATGGAGATAGCAGATTCCACCATGAAAGCAGAATATATCGCTGCATCAGAGGTAGCGAAGGAAGCATTCTGGTATAAGAAGTTTGCTGCAGAAATTGGAGTAATGCCATCAGATGCCATTCCTCTATACTGCAACAATAATGGCACCATAGCTCTTGCTAAGGTGCCGAGGTCTCATCAGAAATCTAAGTACATTGAGTGGCGATACCACCTCATCCGCGATTATCTCGAGAAGGGTTACGTTGAGGTCAAGAGAGTTGACTCCACAGACAATGTGGCAGACCCGTTTACAAAGTCGTTGGGCCAACAGAAGATCGAAGCCCACCTTGAGAAGATGGAACATAGACTTATAGCCAATTGGCTTTAGGACAAGTGGAAGATTGTTAGATATATGTGCCCTAGAAATCAGAATTGGCTGACACTTATAATACACTTCTAGGGCAAAATTATAATTTTGACTATATTATAAAATGTGTTATTTCTATCACATATATGTATTGTAGTGTTTGTGATACATCCTTTGAGTTAATGGTAATGATAATTCATATTTTCAAGAGTTGAAAATTTAGACATGAAAATCATTATTAACTCATAAAAGTCTGACCATAGGATCATCACAAGGTTGGTGATTGATCCGGAGGTTGGTGTACAATCGCTTCTCTTTAGTAGATGAGTCTTGAGTCTAGGTGTGGAGACATCAAAATGAAGAGTACAATACTCGTTAGAGAATGAGGAACTGATGTGACCACCTCGAGTGTCATTAGGAGTCTACCTTCTCGTTAATGACTGACTCGATGCTGCAATAGTGTGTTCTGATTCTTTGACCTAAGATGCATCGGTAGTTCACCTTGAGGGTGTTATAGTTTGACTACACATTACTTGATCTCCTACCATCGGACCCTGAGGTGTATGTTGGCTTGAGCATGTTCATTTGTAGGAACTGGATAGCATCAAGATGGAATCTATCTACCTCGATGGTAAGAGGAGAGCCCTATGATGATCATGAGAATCAAGTCCAGAAGTCGACCATGGTAGAGTGAATAATAGAAAGAGTTTCTATTTAGGTTTTCACATCGGACTCAAATCAAATGATTACATCATATGACAGAGACTAGGTTTGACGAGTTCACCTTTAATCTAATATGATCGGGCTCAAGATAGAAGAACTTAATCACAGGTAGCTGCACCAAGAGGTTCACATTCAGCTCTGATGGGTTGCCACCATATACTGCTAGGTGTCACTGGTAGATTTTGGGAGCAATTAGAATGATTTAGATGATCGATCATTCTCGCTGTTCGAATCAAAAGAGTTCTGATCCATCGAAAGGAGTTTCGATGACGTCGATAATAGAGATCATGACATATCCCATTACCATACAGAACTGAACCTAACTGGGTCATACAAACAAGGGTTTGAATTTGGTGATCATTAATTAAACTAATCTAGTTCAATGGATCTGAATGAGATTCAATTAGGTTCAAGGAAATCGTGCTAGCCCTCGATTGAACCTAACATTCTTCTTTTACTATCATAAATAGTTGTCCTGACTGAGCCAAAGGAGTTTGTGCTCGATTAGAGGCCTTCATTTGGTTTGACTAGAGCCTGTCCAAGTCAGAAAAGGTTGTCTTATTTTGTAAGACATTATCTAGCATTTTGGTCACCTGCCATTTCTCGTCCTTTGACTTTGATCAAAAGTTGACTTTTGACTGGTCAAACATTGACCATTGATATTTTGACTTCTGTCCACATGTCATGCACCTATTGGAGAGCTGGTGGGGGCCTGTCCCACTATCAGAACCTGGCAAGGAGGAGGGCGCATGCCATCCTTGGCGTGTGCCAAAGTTGGAGGCGCCAAGGAGTCCCTGTTGGACAGGGACTCCATCTCCTTTTTGGATTCTAATTAGAGTTCTCCTAAGAACCAATTTTGACTGGTCTTAGGTGCCATCTAAGGAGGAATCCAAGAGACTCTATTCTCACCAATTAGATTTAGATCTGATTTTACAAAGGGTTGTGATTGGTTGGGAAGAAGAGGAGTTGGATCACGCTTAGTCTATAAATAAGACCCTGCATCCAACTGAAAAAAAAATACAATTCTCCATGCCCCAAGGCTACTTCTCCTCTCCTCCTCCATGCCAAAGCACCTTCTCCCTCTCTTACTCCACGTCCAAAGAGGTTTGGATTCTTGGTTGGTGCAATCCAGATGAGAGAAAGATGACTGAAAGCTAGAAGGCTACGCTGCTGCAAAGGATAACTACTGATCTTCAAAAAGAGATTTGAAGATCCTCTAGATTAAATTCAGATCTAATTTTTGGAGATGTGATGGAGAAGAAGAGGATCTCCAGATCCAGTCCGAGTGGATACCGATAGAGGCTAGGCACTTGCGTGGCTAGATCCAGAACCTTCTGTTGCTTACAAGATCATCAACGGATAATAGGATTATCCACTTCAAGATAAATTAAATTTAATTTAATTTATCTAATTTTATTTTAATTATGAAAATAATAAAAATTAGATCTAAAATATTTCAGATCTGATCTAGATCAAAGAGAAAAAATTTTGAAATATATCTTTTGATCTGGTCAGATCTGAACGAACCTGGTCCGAAAAATCAGGATTTTCCTTCAGAAGGTTGGTGTATGATTGCTTTCTTAAGATAGATGTGTCTTGAGTCTATGATGTGGAGACATCGAAATGAGAATATAGATACTCATTAGAGAATGAGAGCACTGAGTATGACCACCTCGAGTGGTCATAAGGAAGTCTACCTTCTCATCGATGACTGGCTTGATGCTATAGTGGTATGTCTGGTTCTTTGATCTAAAGTGCATCGATAGTTCATCTTGAGGATGTTATAATTTGACTACACCATAACTCAATCTTCTAGCCATTCAGAATCCTGAGGTGTATGTTGGCTATATAGCTTGTTCATTGTAGGAATTGGATTTCACTAATAGGAGATCTATCTACCTCAATAGATGAGGAGCAGCCCTATGATAATCATGAGATTGAGTTCTTAAGCCCATGGCCATGGTAAGGTGAAGATGATAGAAAGAGTTTCTATTAGGATTTCACATTGGATTCAAATCGAATGATTAATTCATATAATGGATGTTGGGTTTGATGAGTTCATCTTAACCCTAATCTAGTTAGGGCTCAAGAGAGAAGAACCCAATCACATAGGTAACTACATTGAGAGATTTGTTTTCAATTCTGATGGGTTGCCACCATATACTGCTAGATGTCACTGGTGGATTTTAGGAGCAATTAGAATGATTTTGATGATCAATCATTCTAAATGTATGAATCAGAAAAGTTCTAGTCCATTGAAAGATGTTTTGATGATGTCGATAATAGAGATCGTGACATGTCTCATTATCATACAAAACTGAACCTAACTAGGTTATACAAACAAGGATTTGGGTCTGGATGTCATCAATTGAGCTTACCCAATTCGATTGATTTGGATTAGATCCAATCAGGTACAAAATAATCGTGCTAGCACACGATTGAGCCTGACTTTCTTCTTACGTAATCATTCTGATTCATCGCAATCGAGTCAAATTTGATTTGACTCATTCCTGTATTTTGAATGGATTTATTTTCATCTAACTAAAATAAGTTCAGGTTAGATTAATTATAGAAATTAAATCCATTCATGGTGCAAATAGACTAGGGTCAAAAGTTGATCTATTTGAGAGAATTGAGAATCACTTGATCAGATGCTTCTAGAAAATTATTTAGAAATTTTTTTAATCTAATTTTTGGATATATGATAGGGCTCGAGTCATGCTATGGGTGTACCAAATTTCGTGATTTATGGTGGAGTTTTGACTGGATTTTGATAGAGTTTGATTTGGATCAAACTCTTAAGGGAAGAGTCTTAGGCGCGATGGACTCTTCCTTATCTACTCATGTCGCCCACTTTTTGAATCAACTTTAGGGACAAAACTAGATGGGATCTGGTGGTTTTTTATGGAGAATAATTTCTAGAGTCTCTTTGATCAAATAATAAGTGATTTGGTCAAATAAGGACTTTAGATGGCATTGGGTTTGAGAAACCTTTCTCATGCCTTTATGAAGCATCACACAAAATATATTTTTCATGCCCAAAGGAGCCAGCTCTCTGAGATCCCACACCCCTTCTATTCTCTCTCTCCCTCTCTTCTACAAGCCTAAAAAGTTAGGCACAAATCTGAGTTGAAGGTCCAAGATTTTGGATCTATGTGACGGTGTTCATGAGATGGACAAGCAACCTTCTCAAATTATTTTAAAGGTTCTTTAGATCAGATTCAAATCTAATCTTTGGAGAAAAGATTCATGAGAAGAAGATGTCCAAATCCTATCCGAGTGGATATCGATAGAGGCCAGGCACGTGCGTGGCTCTTTTCAAAACCTCAAGATAGATCAGGATCATCACAGGATAATTTGATTACCCAAAGCAAAGATATAAAATTAAATTAGATTTAATTTTATTTTTAATTTTTAATATCAAATCTTTAGGATCAGATTCAAGATGTCTCAGATCTGATTAGGATCATAAAATTTTTTTAAAAATATTTCTTCTGATCTAACAATCCTGTGCAAGGAAAGTAGGATTTTTCCTTCACGGACTACCTGAATTTTTAATTCAGTGACGGAAGATTTTGGATACAATCAAGTACTTGAGGAGTCGATGCATGAGTCAAGATGGGATTGACCACTCCTAGACTTAGGAGCTATGTTCAATAGTATTTCAATTTGGCAAAGTCTTGGTCAGGGTGGTCCTTATGAGGGGTCACGGAACTAATTGCTTTGAGACATGATTTGGATGTATCTTCTAGGGTTGATAGTTAAACCCTAATATCATTCTATGCATAGAGGTTAAAGAGATGAATTATGCGATAACCATATTCACGTAGGTTCTGAATATTGCCATTACACTATTCAGTCTATCCGAATGTTGAGTACCATTACTTGATGGTCACTTTGATTAGTTTAGAAAAATGGTTTTTGTGCTATCGGCTTAGGTTTGAACCTATGGGATCACACACACTAGAAATTTCTATCCAATCTAATGGTTGATCAAGAGAAGATTGATTAGTGATTTGATCACTAATTAATTCAATTTGATTGAGTGATTATTTTTGGATCAAGATCAATTGAATTTGATTCATTTGGATTTGATTCGATTAGGTTATAAGATGATCTAATCATTAAGGAGGTTTAATCTCTGATTTGATCAGAGATTTGGCTTGATTAATTCCTGATTTGATTAGGATTTAAATAAGCCTAATTAAGCCTAAATAAGTTGGATTTAATCTGGTCCAATTGGGCCTAGCCAAATTAGTTTCGATTGGATCTTAATTGGATAAAGTTTGAAAGACTATTTTGACTAGTCTTATGTGCCACATCACCCTAATCTTGCGCCACCCTTTTCTCCACGAGAATTGAGAATTCTCGTGAAGAAATCCACGCACAAGAGGGCGCACGTCCTTCCTTTCTTATGCCTCACGTAGATAAGATAGGTTGGTTGTTATTCAAATTCAAAGGAGTTTAACTTTGAATGAACAAGCCAACCATCTTATCTAAAACCCTCATGCCTCCCATTTTTCTGTGCATATATAAAATCTGATTTTATGAATGTGCGCAAGTGTAAAAAGGTGAGAATGTGACGAAGAAAAAGATTAAATATTCTTGCAGCAAGCTAGCACTCAAAAGAAACTGATCGAAATCAGGGCCTCATATAGATTACTTGTGGAGGCCAGACACGTATGTAGCTGCATCACAGCGATCAGATCTACACTAAGGAGATTAGATTATGGAGATTATCTATTCATAAAATGATAATGATAAGTATCATAAATTTATCAATAAAAATATTAATTTATTAATTAATTTATATTAATTTTAAAAATTAATGATCAATTTATATATAATTTTTAAAAAATTAATATTTTTATTAATTAAAAAATAATAAAAAATAAAATTTTATTATTAATAGAAAGAGCTCATTTTTTTTATCATAATAAAATAAGTTTGAAGCAAAATGAAGCTAAAACAGAGAAGATATGAATTTCTAAAGATAAAAAAATTAAATAAAAAAAAGAAAAATGGCTTAGCCGGCTCCGCAAGCCAAGCCACTAAGCCGAGCCAAGCCGACAAAGCCGGCATGTCCAAACACGCCAAGCTAAGCCGACTCACCATGGAAGCCATCAGTCAGTCCACGATCCAGGTGTGGATCGCCAGCTTAGCAGAAACCGACGAATCACGGAGCGACACGTGGTGAACCTAGATCCTTAAAGGATTCACAGAAAATCTATCGCAGCTCACAGGACATTTTGGACTTTTCACTCGATGATAGAAGACACTGATTCATTATAGTGTACGGTGCAGTCGGTCCACGCGGTCCAAAGCTACAGTAATTGCATGATCCAACGGCCTGTGTTCGATCCGATGGAAATCCGACGACCCATGATAAATCCTTCTTTGATTCGAATAGTGCTCAACGATCTGGTGCGATCCGATGGCTAGAAAATCAGCCGATGAAGATCCAACGATCTAGGAAGCTCTTGACTTGATTAAAACATCCAAAACTCGATCCAACAACTAGATTCTCTCCTGATTAACTCAATCGAACGGTCAGAATTTAATCCGACTTAATCTGAGCCGATATGCATCCGATTTTGATGATTTTTGATCCGTTGGATTCCTATTAAATGATCAAATTTCATCTAGAGTAGCAGAATTCATCCAAAACTCCTCTTAATCCGATTTTCATTTGGATTTCTCCATATTTTGACAATCAAAGAGCTCCTTAGTCCTATATTGCCCAGAACTCTCCAGCCCTCCTAGCTCTATAAAAAGAACCCCAGGCCTCTAGAAATCAACAGATCTAATTAGAGGGAAGCTTTGGTACAAGATAAAACTAGGCTTTGGGTTAATGACTACTTTGAGGCAACGGATGCTGAGAAGAAGAATTGGACTTCTACACCATCTTTCTGCCAATATCGATCCAAGATCAGAGATCAACCTATTTTATTTTTATTTTTTTATTTATTTTTTATGTATTTAAATTATGAATTTTTTAATTAATATAATATTTATTTTTATGTTCTTTAATTTCATGCTCTTTATTTTTATTATAATTTAATTTCATATTTTAATTATTACTTTTTATTTTATTACAAGTAGATGCTAAAATCTAACTAGTAGATCTTAGTACCAAGTTTAAATTTCTGCACCTTTTAATTTCTATTTTTTATTTTTCGATTTTACTTTTAATTTTAATTTTTTTTCTTTTTTTTTTTAAAATCAAAGATTTCAAATATAAAAATACTACTTTTTTTGTGGATTCGATCCGACTCATTGCTATCAACATATTTTTAATTATTTTAAAAAGTTGGATTAAACTAATAAACATGGTGTCTTAACATCACGCTCCTATCAAATTTTTGGCACTATTATCGAAGATTATTTTTAATTTTTTATTTTAATTTTTTAATTTATTTTAAATAAATTAAAAATAATTTTGGCAAATGTACCAAGTTTTTGGCATCGTTATCGGAGAAGGCACGGATATTAAATTTTTGATCTCTTTAATTTTTTTATAAATAAATTATAAATAAAATTTTTATTTTCTTATAAATATTGCTTGCTAATTTTTTTTATTTTGCAGAAAAAGAGGTTAAAGAACAAAAAAACTAGGGTAATGAACAAATCATTTAGTTTTGTTTGGTGAGATCAATCCTAACCCTATTCCTTTTCTTTTTATTTATTTATTTATTTTATTTTTAAATTAAATTTAAAAAAATATATATCCACTTAAATCTAATTAAAAAACTTCATGATAAGATTAAAAATTCTAACTATTTAGAGCATGCATCATATTAGTTTTATTTTTATTTTTATTTTTTTTGGTGATTGCTGGAGGTAAGGTAAGCCTTTTAGAATTTAATTAGTTGCATGCATCTAGTTTAAATTGCATAGAACCCTTTGATTGAAATTTTTTGTGCATATTCATATTAAACCAAATTAAGGGCAATACCCAATTAAATAAGATAAGGTGGAGATTTGATCATCTTTTCTTAGCCCACAAACAACCAACCAGCATCCTGCATTGACCTAAGTCTTTAATTTTAAAATCAATTAGACATTAGCCCTAGGAGCTCGAGCTCAATAGGATAAGAAACCCTAAGAGTTGAACTAGGTTAGGATTAGTCAATTTGACTGGTGTCTAGGAAAGTGGTTCAG
Source organism: Cocos nucifera (assembly GCA_006176705.1). Lineage (NCBI taxonomy): Eukaryota > Viridiplantae > Streptophyta > Magnoliopsida > Arecales > Arecaceae > Cocos > Cocos nucifera. The sequence continues at coordinate 318,301 of QRFJ01000818.1, read as the reverse complement.
GAACGATTGGGCTCGAAGAAAAGTGGTTTCTAATTGGTTCTGTTAGTTTATTTGATCAAGCACAATTGATGTCTAAGGCAAGCAATGGGGGGAATCCCACCGACCTTATACTTACCTAGCCAGTTGATTGGCTAATCCTATACTTGGAAGGCTTGAAGGTAATTTTGGTAGTTAAAAGTTGTTTAGATCTAGGATAATCCTTAGTCAGGATTGATTGACCAACTTAATTGCTAACCAACATTATCACTAATTAAACCTAATTTTTCTCTCTCTTCTTAGCTAGGACTCCTTAGGACCTCTTCTTTAGAACTTTTATTTCTTTTTTCTCTTTTTTTCTTTAAAAATAAAATAAAATAAAAATTAAATTAAACTAACTTAAAAATATTAAAAATAATAATTAAATTTAAATTAAATTAAATTAAAAATAATAATTAAAATAATTTAAAAGAAATATTTTTAAAAGATAATAATATAATAAAATAATAAAAAATATAAAAAATTTTAAAAAATTTTTAAACCACATGCTAGGGTTGCACTAGTGCATGCATGATAGAAAATCGCTTTACCTGATCTAGTTGAACCCAATCATAAAATTAAAAGGCTGAATTATATTAAATTCGATAACCAAATGGCTGAAATTTTAGAGAACTACCTAAGCAGATGAAGGAATACTTTATTCCTTCCACCTATAATCCATCGATTTTTATCCAATTACCTGAAATTCATGCTACCTATTATGAGATCAAGCTGACCACAATCTAGATGCTCCCATCTTTTTATGGGAACATCAATGAAGACTCTTATAAACATCTGAATGAATTCTTAAAAATCTGCTCTACGATGAGAATTCAAAATTTAATTGAGGATGCCCTTAGACTAATTTTATTTTTCTTATCATTAAAAGACAAAGCCAAGTACTGGATTGGCACAATAGGAAGACCAATTAAAACTTGGGCTGACTTATAAAATGAATTTCTTAAAAAATTTTATCCCATAGGCTGAACCAATACTATGAGATAAGCTATCACTAGATTTCCTCAGCTTCCAGGAGAACAGATTCACGAGTCATGGCAGAGACTTAAGGAACTTCTTAGAAAATACCCACACCATGGTTTGTCTAAGTGGCAAATAGTTCAAGCTTTCTATGAGGGTTTAGGAGACCAATACAAACAGATGGTAGATGCATCCTATGGAGATGCATTCATGAACAAAAGTGAGGATGAAGCCTATGCCTTATTTAAAACTCTGAGTAAAAACTCGGTCAACCATGCTTCGTTATCTTTCTACCAAAAGTGGGTAGAGATTTATGATCTAGACTCTAGTTCTAAGTCTGACTTGAACCAATTAGCTCAGAAATTAGATAAAATCGATCTTTTTGCCCAAAAATTAGGTCAAGTCCAATCCTAGGACAACAATCTCCTACACAATTCATATCATCTTCTAATAATCAGAAGATTTATTCAATCTGTGCTAGCCCAACCCATCATGTGAGTGAATGTCCTATGACTGCACAGTTTCTATCTTTTATCCAAGAACAAGTCCAAGCTGCTAAAGGCTACTCCAAGCCAGTTAATGATTCATTTTTAAATTCATATAACTCTGATCGGAGAAACCATTCTAATTTTTCTTGAAAATCATAATAGACTCAGGCTCAGATCCAAATTTTATCTATGCAAAATTATCAGAATAGACCCCAATACCAAAACTATGCCTATAATAATGGTCAGCCTAGTCAGTTTACCAAGCCATCATATAACAATCAGCTATCATACCCACCTCCTCAATAGACCAATCTAGCTGATGATAGATTTAACCAACTTTAATAATTAATTTTGAATCAACAATAATCAATCTTAACTCAACAAGAATCTATCGCCAAGCTAGAAGCTCAAATTGGACAACTAATTGAGTCTAACATGAGGAGAGAACTAGATCAACTCCAAGCCTACCAATTTCAAACAATCCATCTAATGTCCACCAACCATTTGGACCAAGTTATCAATTTAATGTCTCACTTAAGAATTCCTAATTTGAGAATGCCAAAATAATTTCTGAATTTAAAAGCTATAGAATTCTTATGGATCCATACCAAGACTGATGCTAGCCAAAATAAAAATTTAGAGGAATAGATTAGTATTGAGACTAACCACATAGAAGAATCCGAGCCAAGAATTAGTACTGATGCTAGTTCAAGTTTAAATAAGATAGACATACAAAAAAAGAGAATAGATGATTTACCTGAAACTTATAAACCAAAAAGCCTATTCCCTTTAATCCTAGAAGCAGGTTCTTCTTACAAAAATCAAGAGGCATGTAATGAAGAGTCAACGAAATTGTTTAAGCAAGATCACATTAATTTACCTCTAGAATTAAAATCACCTTTTGTCACCATTCCAGCATCCATTGAATCAAACTTAACTCCTAATACAAAAACTCAATTCATGAGTATTTTAGAAGAATAAATAGGAGAAATTCTTAATAAACATGGGTTTGAGAATAGGTCACAAACTATATTTTTTTAATTAACAATGAATATATTAATAATAGAATTATAAATCAACTTTCTGAGATTGGTAATCCAAAATTATTGAAATTTATCAATCCAATATTCGACACAATATAGTAAGCTGAATTATGTCTGACTGAAGATGGTAAACTTAGTGCTTGTTAGAAGACAACCCAATATTTAGTTTTCTTTAGTTTAATTTATCTTTTTATTTGATTTTCTTTTTAGGATAATTTGAATAAGCTGGAGGAAGAGCTTAAATTTTCAAAAGCATATGCTGGACCAAAAATATACTGAGTCCGATGTATTCTTTCATGTTCTTTATTATACTCTTTATTTTTTCTTCTCCATTGAGGATAATGTCGATTAAGTTGGAGTTGAAAAAATAAAAATTTTAAAATTTTAAGTTCTCAAAAAAGTTAGTATTTAGTATTTAGACATCTGATTATGCTTAAGAATCGAATTAAACTAAGCATTTTTTTAAAAAAATTGATACATAGATTAGAAAATTTATGAGATATTGAAAAATCAAGTATTAAAAAAATTCAATAAAGAGTTAAGTCTAGAACATAAAAAAATTTTCTTTGAGTATTTCTAATTTTTTCTACTAGCATCAAAGAAAAGTCTATTTTTTATGAGCTTGTGTAGGGTAACTATACGTTTCTTCATATAAAAAATTTTAATAAAATAGTTTTTAAGTACTTTTCACTGAGTAAGGGCCTTTTTGCCTAAGCAAGCATTGAATTTTGCATCAAAAGATGGAAAGGATAAAGAAGCTTGTTGTAAAACTAGTCTTAACTCATAGCTTATTTGATTCGAGCTAGTAAGTCCGAGGGATATTCTATACCTAGTGCCCTAAAGTCAATTGATTTGGGAGTCATTGGCCCAAGACTCACTACATGGATCAAATAGAAAGCTTAATGGATTAAGACACTCAATAGTGGTACAATATTAAATATATATATATTGATTTTCCATCGAGTAATCAGATCCCATTGTCTAAGTAAGCAATGATATTTATATCAAAAAGTGGATAATGTGAAAATAAAAATCAATAAATGAAGGGTGGAAGTAACAATACACTTGCCTATATGAAAGTTTAGACAAATCAAAGATAAAGATGGGATAATTTAAAAAAAATTCAAAAAAATTTAATATTTTTTACTTAATTTTTCTATTGATAAGTATTAATACTCCAATGATATGTCTTACCTAAGCTCTACTGAATATCAATGGCCATTTTAAAAATTGCTTAGGTAAAATTTGAAACTCTAAAGTTAAAAGATATTTAAAACTAAATTCTTTCTTTACTTGAAATGAGTAAAGCTTAAATTGGAAGTGTGATAAGTATCATAAATTTATCAATAAAAATATTAATTTATTAATTAATTTATATTAAATTTTAAGAATTAATGATCAATTTATATATAATTTTTGAGAAATTAAAATTTTTATTAATTAAAAAATTAATTAAAAAAATAAAAAATAAAATTTTATTATCAATGGAAAGAACTCATTTTTTTGATTACAATAAAATAAGTTTGAAGCAAAATGGAGCTAAAATGGAGAAGATATGAATTTTTAAAGATAAAAAAAAAATTAAATAAAAAAAATGGCTCAGTCGGCTCCGTAAGCCAAGCCACTAAGCCGAGCCAAGCCGATGAAGCCAGTGCATCCAAATGCGCTAAGCCAAGTCGATTCAGCCGCAGAAGCCGTCAGTCGGTCCATGATTTAGGCATGGACCACCAGCTCAGCAAAAATCGGTGAATCATAGAGCAACACGTGGTGGACTTAGACCCTTAAAGGGTTCATAGAAAATCTATCGTGACTCACAGGGCATTTTGGACTTTTCACTTGGCGATAGGAGATGCTGATTCATTGCAGTGTACGGTGTAGTCGATCCACGCGGTCCATAGCTACAGTAATTACGCGATCCAATGGCCTATGTTCGATCCGGTGGAAATCCGATGGCCCATGATAAATCCTTCTTTGATTTGAATGGTGCTTAACGATTTGGCGCGATCTGACGGTCAAAAAATCAGCTGATAAAGATCCAACAGTCCAGAAAGCTTCTGACTTGATTAAAACATCTAGAACTCGATTTGACGACCAGATTCTCTCCTGATTAACTCAATCGGATGGTCAGAATTTAATTCGACCTGATCTGAGCCAATACGCATCCGATTTTGATAAATTTTGGTCCATTGGATTCTTATTGAATGGTCAGATTTCATCTAAAACAGCAAAATTCATCTAGGACTCCTTTTAATCTAATTTTTATTTGGATTTCTCTATATTTTGACAATCAAAGAGCTTCTTAGTCCCACATTGCCCAGAAGAAAACTCTTCAGCCCTCCTAGCTCTATAAAAAGAACTCCAAGCCTCTAGAAATCAACAAATCTAATTAGAAGAAAGCTTTGGTATAGGGTAAAGCCAGGTTTTGCACCAAAAAACTTGATAAGAATGCAATATTGTCTTTAAGACACCATATTTATCAGTTTAATCTAACTTTTTAAAATAATTAAAAATACGTAGATAGTAGTAAGTCGGATCGAATCCATAGGAAAGGTAGTGTTTTTAGATTTAAAATCTTTAATTTTTGAAAAGAAAAAGAAATAAATTTTGAAATTAAAAGTAAAGTTAAAAAATAAAAAATAAAAATTAAAAGATGCAGAAATTTAAACTTGGTACTAAGATCTACTAGTTAGATCTTAGCATCTACTTGCAATAAAATAAAAAGTAATAATTAAAGTATAGAAATTAAATTATAATAAAAATAAAGAGCATGAAATTAAAGAACATAAAAATAAATATTACATTAATTAAAAAGTTTATAATTTAAATATATAAATAAATAAAAAATAAAAAATAAAATAGGCTGATCTTGGATCTTGGATCGATATTGGCAGAAAGATGGTATAGAAGTCTAGCTCTTCTTCTCGACACCCATTGCCTCAAATCAGCCATTAACCCAAAGCTTGACTTCATCCTGTACCAAAGCTTCCCTTTAATCAGATCTATTGATTTCTAGAGGCCTGAGGTCCTTTTTATAAAGCTAGGAGGGCTGAAGAATTTTCTTCTAGGTAATGTGGGACTAAGAAGCTCTTTGATTATCAAAATATGGAGAAATTTAAATATAAATTAGATTAAAAAGAGTTCTGAATAAATTCTGCTATTTTGGATAAAATCTGACCATTCAATAGGAATCCAACTGATCAAAAATCATCAAAATCGGATGCATATCGGCTTAGATCAGGTCAAATTAAATTCTGACCATTCGATTGAGTTAATCAGGAGAGAATCTGGTCGTCGGATCGAGTTCTGGATGTTTTAATCAAGTCGGGAGCTTCCTAGATCGTTGGATCTTCACTGGCTGATTTTTTGGCCATCGGATTGTGGCAGATTGCTAAGCACTGTTCTTATCGTAGACCATCGGATTTCCACCGGATCGAACACATGCCGTTGGATCGCACAATTACTGTAGCTATAGACTGCGTGGACCAGCTGCACCGTACACCGCAATGAATCAACATCTCTTATCATCGAGTAAAAAGTCCAAATTGTCCTGTGAGCCACGATAGATTTTCTGTGAATCCTTAAAGGGTCTAGGTCCACCACGTGTTACTTCGTAATTCGTCGGTTTCTGCTGAGCTGACGGTCCATGCTTGGATCATGGATTGGCTGACGGCTTCCGCAGCTGAGTCGACTTGGCTTGGCACATTTGGACGCACCAGCTTTATCAGCTTGGTGGCTTGGCTTGCGGAGCTGGCTGAACCGTTTTCCTTTTTTTCTTTAATTTTTTTTTATCTTTAGAAATTCATATCTTCTCCATTTTAGCTTCATTTTGCTTCAAACATATTTTATTATAATAAAAAAAATAAGCTCTTTCTATTGATAATAAAATTTTATTTTTTATTTTTATTATTTTTAATTATTTTTTAATTAATAAAAATATTAATTTTTTAAAAATCATATAAATTGATCATTAATTCTTAAAAATTAATATAAATTAATTAATAAATTAATATAAATTAATTGATAAATTAATATAAATTAATTGATAAATTAATATAAATTAATTGATAAATTAATATTTTTATTGATAAATTTATGATACTTATCAGATAACGTGTTCTTATCAGATAACGTGTTCTTAATTTGTAGAAGCAGTAAAATAATTTTACTGTACTTGCTATTTTATTTTTCAGATATGCATGCATATATCATACATTAGATTTTAATTGTGTAGGATTTTCAGATTAGATCTATAATTCTTATTATTAATTTGATTAATAATAGTTTTTGCTGTGTATGATTTTTCAAAAAATTTTTGAAAGTAGAGCTAGAAATCCTATGCATTTTCTTCACTAAGGAGAATGAAGGTAGGGGTTAGACGATGGTGTCGCTATTGCAAGCATGGCCTACAGTGAGGTGGCTGCAATTTTGGGTGCGGTGGTTCGAACTAAAACAAGGAAGGAATGAGGAAAGGGATATCATCCTTTGCTACTTTGGTGGAAGTTTCCTTGGCTAGGAAAAGTTACAGCCATTGGTGGTAGATTCTGGCGATAAAAGCATGAAGATAATGGGACAAGGGAATAGAGTAAGGAGAGTTTTGAGAGAGGAAATGGGGTTTTGGAGTGGCAACGCTCGGCATGGCATCACAATCGGCTACCAAAGATGAGGAAGAAAAGGGTGAGAGGATGGAGAGAGATTTCAGTGGTGGATCGACCAAAGGGGGCAGGATTTAATTAAATAGATTTTGGAAGGGATAAATTAGGCCTAACATCGAGCATTCTTGCTAGCCCGCGGTGTTTGCATAGGCCAGGTTGCATGGCCTTATCCCCCACGACGAGAGATTGGGCAGGAATCATAATTTCTCCTATTTTAATTTATTTTTTTTTGAATTTTTAAACTTATAATAGTAATGGCCAATAATTTTAAAACTATATAAATAAAAATATGCATTAGACCTCCAATTTCCTTGCAGATCCAATATTTGTGCAATTTGCTGCAAGGATTTTAATGCTTATACAAAATACATGGCTTTGTCTATAGATATTATAAATTTTTCTAAATTGTACCATAGTAATCTATATTTGTACTACTATTTTTTTAAAATATACATGATAAATAGTATATATTTCATGCATCCTTGCATTAGTATTTTAACTACTAATATAATAATTTTATATTATAGTATGAGCACTTCAGCTAATAGCTGGCAACTTTTGTGTTTCTCCTTGATAATTTTGGTACCATATATTTGAAAATATGAACTAGACTTTTAATACTTATAATTTTTTTATGAAAATTATGACCTCTCAACAGTTGAATAATCATATCAATTATCCATGTTTGTAGTTAAATACCATCTTTTGCAGATAAACATTATATATATATATATATATATATATATATATATATATATATATTTTATTATTATTATTATTATTTTTAAGTCTACTGATAAATAGGATGACGCAGGATGATGCTTTGGAACCGCATTCAATTGCCGTCCCTGATGCCCGCACCCAGGCCGGACTGGTGGAATGCGAAGAGGCTTCGTACTTAGCCGACACCAGCGCTCCCCACCCGGGCCAAAAAGATCGAAACGAAGTCTCCAGAGAAGGACAGAGATGGCGGAGGAGGTGAAGCTGGGATCGTCGAAGTCGATGATCGCGACACAGGAGGAGATGGTAGAGGCGCGGGTGCCCATCCCCTACCGCGACCAGTGCGCCCACCTCCTCATCCCCCTCAACAAATGCCGCGTCGCCGAGTTCTACCTCCCCTGGAAGTGCGAGACCGAACGCCACACCTACGAGAAGTGCGAGTACGAGCTCGTCATGGAGCGCATGCTCCAGATGCAAAAGATCCGCGAGCTCGAAGAGAAGAAGAAGGCCGCCAAGCTCCAGGGCAAATCCCCCATCCCCCTCATCCCTTCCACCGCCAACGCCTGATACCGATTTCCCTCTTTCTTCCCCTTTCTTCTGGTCAGTATTCGTTACAACCAGATTCTCTTTTTCTTGTTTTGATTGATGATGTCTGCCGAATCTGCGATGATTGGGTTTTCATGGAATCTTGGTTGATTGCTGATCCAGCACTCGTTTTGCGTACCGGTGATGCCAGATCTTTGATAAAAATTGGATTTTTCTTGAGTTTTAGGGTTGATGCGTTTTAGAGGAGATTTGTTTGCCTTGTGTTATAAGTAAGGGCAAGAAGTTAAGAGGATAGTTTGGCTTGTTGCCGGTCCAAAATAAAATTCGAAGACCGTACTGATCACGAATTCCAAGTTTTTCATGGAGTCTATAGCAGAAACATGTTCATTGTGCCAAATATTTGCATACCATTCTTCAAACGTCAGGAATAATGAACAGTAATAATAAAATTGTGGGACCTCAATATGTTCGTCCTTATAACGGAGGATGAGTATGATTCAGCGCAAGTAAAAGTGGACTATATTGTGGTTTAGAGGAACAAGTGGCATGATATTTGAAAATGCTGGATTGATGATTGGCCACCGAAAAATAAAAATATGTCCAAACAGAAAGGAAGAAAAGATAAAGAGGGAATTGGGTCTGAAGAAAGAATTGATTTTGGAGGAGGGGTCAAGGGGCTTTTTTCTTCTTGCTATTATACTTGTTTGAGTGATTTATTGATCCATCATTGTTATTTTCTTGCTTAGGATCTGTACCATCATGTGGAAGGAAACTGATGGTTAGAGAAAAGAGCTAATTTATCTATTTTTTTCTGTATATGTATCTCTTTATATATATGGTTGGAACTATACACTATATGTTCAATTTTTAACGAAATACTTAATGATTCAAAATCAATGATGGACCATCTAAATTGAAGATCCAAACCATTGAATATGATGTACACTAAAAAAAAGTCTATAACCAAAAAATTATATATTTTGGTGGTATTTAATCTATGTATCAAATTGGTGCAACAAAGAATGATTTTAATAGCATGGTACTCTATATATATATATTGTAATTTAATCATCAAAATCTATTGAATTCAAATCTAACCAAGTTTTAAGATGTGTAGATTATGAAGTAGATCTCCAATTTATCTGCCCTATCATCTAGTTTAGCATGATAATGCAAGTGATGTTGTTCATTCAAGTACCTATTTGATGTATAACATAGAGATCTTTGAAACACAATTTTTGGGTTTAAACCAACTTTTGAAGGTATAGATCAAAATAGGATTTTCAATTTGAATGGTCCATCATTGCTTTGGGAATTGTTAGATCTATTGTCAGAGATTTAAATGCTTATTGTTTACTCGAACTTATACATACAAAAAGAAACCTCCATGTAATAGTTAAAATGAACAAAAATGCCTTCTATTGCTCTTGAACATCAAAATTAACCAGCTTTGGAATATCATTACCTTATTACTCGAAGAGTGTGTTCTCATGTGCTTGCTTTGAGACAAGCGTGTCCCCTAGGCAGCAAGATGCTTGCCTAGGTGTCAAACTGGGTGCTTTAGTAGCTATCTCTTCTAAAGCTCAAGGAAGTATCAAGGGCTTAGAGTCGTATTACCTTAGGATGCTGCCTTTAGTAGCATTGAAGATATCCAGAAAAAAACGTAGTAATCTAGGTCAATGGGTGTGTTTGTAGACATTAAGAAAATTACCTCCTAAATTAGAGCATGGTCACCACCCTAATTACTGAGGTATTAAAAATAAAAAAAAGCATTGCTTCACCCATGCCTTGTGTTCATCATCAATTCTCCATAGTGACTATCCGTTCAAGTTGCACCATTCCCATTCTTGTCATTCCTCTTCTTGTTATTGACTATTGAACTTCAACATAAATCTGCGGCTCTTCCTTGCTTGTTCTTAACCATTCCAATAAAACTACATATTTCTATGAATCTTGCTTGTGCTTTTAGACCTAAGGTCTGTTAGATAGGTGCAATTGCAACTAAGGCTTTACAATCACATTTTAAATCTGCTCGTTTAGTTACCAATCGCTATTACTTTGTGTTATAATGGTTTCAATTATCAAGATACATACTGTATAGTGGTAATTATCAGTAAATATAAGTCTAATTGTGCCCTAAATTTTGATTCCTTTTCTATAAAACTTACACTAATAAAAAAAGATACATACTATATAGCGGTGATTATTAGTAAATATAAGTCTAATTGTGCCCTAAATTTTGATTCCTTTTCTATAAAACTTACACTAATCAAAAGTTGTGATTTTGAGATTAAGGTTTTAGAGCATTCAATTTGTGTATTCGTGTGTGGTTTTTGTAGTCATTAAAACAATGGAATATTCATGAGGAGTCATTATACATGATATACTTAACAATCAAATGATGAAGTTTATAGGTTTTAGTTTATCAATATCAAGCTGTTTAACAAGGACTAGGAAATTACTGTTCAATTGGTGTATCTTCATCGATCTTTGAGTATGCATCGATATGTTCTTGAGGCATTCGGTTCTAATGTGTCCAAAGTGTTGGCAAGTGCAACATTTGTATGGTTTAGAGGGGTGCTAACTATTGAGCAATTTATGTGTGTTGCTCTAAAAACCTAGGTAGGTTTGCACGAAGAATTAAGCATTCTAGGTTTTTAAAAAAAAAATTATAAAAAGATGGAAATGAGTGTTTCTTTTTTGTTATGAAGATTAGATTAAAGAGGGAAATTAAATTATACATAAATTTTGACAATCTTTTATCTTTTGGAATAGAAAAAAACTTATTGAAATTAATTTTTGTTTTCCTCATAAGGGGATGTGAACTGCTATTTCTTGGGGGATATAGTTTAGATGGTTGGATGTAGCCAGTGCACCATTATCATATGTCTAAACCTTTTTGAAACACTAGATCGAGAATATATTGACTATTAAGGTAGTGAATGCACAAAATTGAGTCTTTGTGGTATCATTACTGAATTGCCTTCATCAACAAATTCAAGAACCCATCTTGTTACATACTCGTAGTGAAATGTGCCGCTATCTAAAGAAAATAATTAAAACAAGCATCATTACTGGTATAAGAGTCCTTCGAAAGTAAGATATTGTACATGGTTTTTCTGCTTGTTCATGTTAGGCACCTATTAACATCTATGCTGGCTCCAATTTGGACACGTATTGTCAAATGCCTTGGATTATATGAGATATAATCTACCATCTTGCAGACTATACTTCGGAGAGTATGATATGCATGTACGTTTTTTTGCTATTTTTGAGATACTAAATTACTCAAACACATTAATGGTATATTAGTATAAGAAAATGATAGCCCTTATTTTTAAGTAAGAAAATATTATTTAACATTAAAATGGTACAAATTATATTTAAAATATCTCTGAATCATGATCCTCATGGCTATTTTCATGGTAAAACTCATTGTCATGGATGGTGGAATTATAGAGAGGAAAAGAGATAGAGAAGGGAGAGGGAAAAACTAGAGAGGCTGTTGGAGGACTGTTGAGGCCACCAAAGCTCTGTCCTCCTCCGAAGAGAGGAAAAGAGGAAGGGGAGGGAGGGAGGGAGGAGGGAAGGAGAGGGAGAAGGTGGGGAGGCTGGTGGAGGGCCGTAGAGGCCCCCGGATGACTATAGGAGTAGCTTCACCCTCCTATAGGTCGAAACAAGAGCAATGTGCCCCTATTTTGATTCTTTTTATTTTAGCCAAAGTCGACAATAGCTCTATATTCATTGTCGGCCTCCCCGCCCTCTCCCTCTCCTTTCCTCAGGCCGCCAGCCTCTCTGCCCTTCCTCTTTCTTCCTCCTGGTCGTTAGCCTTCCTACCCTCTCTCTCTCCTTTCCTCAGGCCATCGACCTCCCTGCCCTCTCCCTCTCCTTCCCTCCCTCTTCCTTCCTCCCCTCTCTCTCTTTTCCTCTATTTGATTCTCCCTCTTCCTTGCTTCTATTTTTCGGAGGGCTGCATTGCCGTCCCTCCCTTCCCTCTCCTCTCTTTTCCTTCCCTCCCCCCCTCTCTTTTTCTCTCTTTAGTTCTTTCTCTTCCCTGCTCCTTTGGTTTTCTAGAGGCCTCTGTGGCCCTCTGGTGGCCATTGCCAGCCTCCGCATCCTCTCCCTCTTCTTTCCTCTCTCCTCTCTCTCTCTTTCTCGCTCTGGTTCTTCCTTTCTGTGCTCTTTCTATTGTATCAGTTTGGGCCCAGCATGGAACGGCATACTGAACTGTTTCGCCAGCTAATCGGTGCGGGCCCTAGTACTAGCACAACCAACCTTGCTCATTATCATGCATAACATGATTTAGTTAGATTTAAAAAAAGCTTAACAAAGCAATAAATACTTTTGAAAGATAATACAATGATAGAAAAGCTTTAGAGAAGAAAGGAAAAGATCTTAGGTCCAGTCGTCAATAGGTGTTGCCAATTAATTATCATACTAAGTTTATTTTCTGACCTTTCCTTAATGGATATGATAAGAATGAGGAAAGCAATTTTATCTAATGGAATAATTTAAGATGATTTGTTTTTTTGGTCTATATGAGGAAAAAAATCTCATGCATAAGTTTTGAATGGTTCCAAAAATATATGGATGCAAAGATGAAGTGGTTTTCTTCTATGGTTAGCTCCCAAATTCAAAAAGTGAGGAGGAATTATTTGACAAATTCAGCATTTTGTGAGAGCTTTTTCATAGGGCAAAAGAGTCGGGTGTCTGGAGATCATGTGAAGTGGATTTTGCTTGTCTATGGTAGCACACAACTTGGCAAATCTCCCTTCTAATGTTTTACCTGGGGAAATTGGCTAATATGTCCTTACTACCCAAGAATGTTGTTAGTCATTCCAAGTATTAGGTGGATAAAGTTGTTTATTGAGGTGGATTTTCTGATTTGTAGGCTGTCGTATCTTATTAATTTCTTTAAGAGTAGAGATGCTTATGTTTTCTAGAATGGATTTTTAGGATTAACAGGCATGACTAGAAGAGATGTTCTCCTTCCATCTTGTAGGGACCATGGTCCTATCACTCCAAGGGATCCTATTAGTTCAATCTATATGTATATTGACGCAACCTAGCGCGGTGTTTGTTGGGAGAGAGAAAGAAGACGCACGAAACAAGAGAACAACAAGAGAAGAAGAAAACTCTTTTCTAGAGTTTTTGATTCAATATCACAAAATAAACTGATTACAATGTTGGTCAAAAGGGCCTTATTTATAGAAAAAAAATCATAACCGACCTAAATTAGGACTTAAACTAAGAATCCAAAACAAAGTAGGAAAGGAATAAGAGTCCCAATTCATCTAGAATCTTTTGGACTCTCATTGATCTATCAAACAATTGAATTAGGTTCCAAAATCAGCAATGATGGCGAAATGGTCAGACTCGTGGGGCTGAAAAGAGCTTTCCGAATTGAGGTCATAATAATGATTCTGACACCAGATGAGAAATTATATCCATTTTAATATGACAGTGTCAAAATTTATAGGATTTGGTGCAATCAGGTAGATCTCATGCCCTTTCGAATCCGGTCCATCAATCTAGATATCTGGCTGCAATGACGTCTGCGTCATCCTCCCTAGGCTAGAAAGAACTCGTCCTCGAGTTTGAAGCCTCCTCATCCTCTGAAGAATCATCTATGTAGGGAATTAAGTGCTTTACGTTGAACACGTCAGAGATGCAAAGATGACTGGGCAGTTTCAACTGATAAGCATCGTTATTAATCTTCTTGATTATCTCGAGGGGACCAAACTTGTGCTAGCTTAACTTGTTGTATTCTCCTACTGAATATTGGTCCTTGGTTAGAACAGCCCATACATAATCGCCAACTTCAAAAGTTAATTTCTTCCGATGCTTGTCTACGGCCTCTTTTTATACGTGGATTACTGACTTTGATCTTTTCCTTAATGGACCGATGGATAGCTTGGATTTCTTCGGTCCAGTTGTCAGCCTTCACATTGGATCACCCCCCGGAAGGGATTGGACTCAGGTTCAGGACACTATTAGGCTTTTGTAGGAAAAAACTAGTTTTTCCACCGTAGGATCGATCTGATTTGATCAGATCGATAGCGGAAATTTCTGAAATTTTTCTACAAATTCTAATTAGATCTAAGAGTTTTCAGATCTAATCCTTATGATTTGATATTAAAATCTAAAATTAAAATTAAAATCAGAACTGTAACAATGTTTGTTATCTTAGATCGGGTAAATCGTTTATCCTGCCGATGATCTGATGAAGCCTGAGGTCCCGAAGCTAGCCACGCACATGCCTGGCCTTTACTGGAGTCCACTCGGGCTGGTTTTGGACGTGCCCTCCTTCTGGATCTGATGTCAAAATTTCAGATCTGGAATCAAAACAAAAGGGCTTTCTAAACAATCTTCGAAGGCTGCGCATTCGTCTCGCGAATAGGGTTGTCTCTTGCTGATTTTCGCACTAACAGGACTTGGATCTTCTTGCTGGAATTTTGCCCAACCATTGGGTGTATAGAAGAGGGAGAGGACTAGAGATGATGGCGTGGAGAGGAGGATGGGGCATCCTTTGGGCGTGGGTCAATTGGCATGAAGAAACCCTAGGGTGCAGGGTCTCTTATATAGAGTCCTACACCACCCTTAGAGTCATGGTTGATCAAGCAATCAAATTGCTTGATTAAATCAGATTTTAATCTGATATGCCACGCCTAACACCAGGTCTCTACCTGGTTTTGTCGCCCAAAACTCTCCAAAAAATGGCGTTGAGTCCAAGGCGCAAGAAGAATCTCCAAGAGTTTGTTTCATAACAAACTCTTCCACGCCATATCCCCTTGTGCGCATGCCAATATGGGGCAGGCCCACAAGTTTTTTTCGTGAAAAACTACCTTGGGGCGTGCGCCCCTAGATGAAAACAAGGGGGCACATGCCTCCCCTCTTCTTTCTCGCAAAGACCGCGTCAAACGACCTTTGTCCTGGTGCCTTGTTGAGGACAAGCCTTGGTCTCATCAGGACAAGACCTTATTTGACTAGGACAAGCTCCAGTCAGACAGGACAAAGCCATACAGGGCTATTTGGTGAGCTAAATCTAATTTAACTCGGACGAGACGAACCGAAATGGCGATAGAAGGAGAATATTAGGCTCAATCGTGTGCTAGCACGATATCCTTGAACCTAATTGGATCAAATCCAAATCAATTGAACTGGGTTAGCTTAATTGATTATATCCAGACTCAAATTCTTGTTTGTGTGATCCAGTTAGGTTCAGTTCTATATGATAATGAGATATGTCGCGATCTCTATCATCGACATTATCGAAATACCTTTCGATGGATCAGAATTCTTCCGGTTCACCTAATTAGAATGATCAATCATTAAGACCATTTTAATTAGTTCCAAAATCCATCAGTGACACCTATCTGTATATAGTGGCAACCCATCAGAATCAAATGCTAACCTCTCGGTGCAGCTACCTGTGTGATTGGGTTTCTCTATCATGAGTCCTGATAGGGTTAGGGTTAAGGTGAACTCATCAAACCCAACATCCCGTCATATGATTGAATCATTCGATTCGAGTCCGATGTGAAATCCTAATAGAAAACTCTTTTCTATTATATCACATTACCATGGCTATGGACTTAAGGACTCGATCTCATGATCATCATAGGACTACTACTCTATCGAGGTTGATAGATCCCATCTTGGTGCGATCCAGTTCATACAATTAACATGCTATAGCCAACATACACCTCAGAATTTCGAATGGTTAGGAGATCGAGTTATGTAGTCAAACTATAATACACTCAAGGTAAACTGCTGATGCACCTCAAGTCTAAGAACCAGACACAGCTGCAGCATCGAGCTTGGTCATCGACAAGAAGGTTGACTCCCTTATGACTGCTCGAGGTGGTCACGCTTGGTGCCCTCGTTCTCAACGAGTATCTGTACTCTCGCTCCGGTGTCTCTATATTTTAGACTCACGATTCATCTACCTTAAGGAAGCGATCGTATACTGATCTTTCGGATCAATCATCATTCTCATGATGATCCTATGATTGGGAGATATTTATGAGTTAATTATGAAAATATATTTCTTAAATTTTCAACTCTTGAAAATATGCATTATCAAGCCTATTAATTCAAAAGATGTATCATAGACACTTTATACACAATGTGATAAAAAAATAATCCTTTATTAATTTTTAGTCAAAATTACAAAAATATTTCTAGAAATTGTATTACAAGTATCGGCCAATCTGGCTTTTAGGGCACTCATCTAACAAACTTCCACTTGATCTAAAGTCAATTGGCTACAAATGTAGGCCCCATCTTCTCAAGATGGGCTTCGATCTTATACTATCCTAATGGTTTCGTCAGTGGGACTGCTGCATTATCTGCGGTGTCGACTCTCTTGATCTCGACGTATCCCTTCTCGAGGTAATCGTGGATGAGGTGATATTGCCACTTGATATGCTTCGACTTCTAGTGAGACCTCGGCTTCTTAGCTAGCGCTATGGCGTCATTGTTATTGCAGTATAGAGGGATGGCATCTGATGGCATCACTCCAAGTTTTGCGGCAAACTTCTACCAGAATGCTTCTTTCACAGTCTCTGATGCAGCGATGTACTCAGCTTTCATGGTGGAGTCTACGATTACGGTCTGCTTGGAACTTTTCCAGCTTACAGCACCACTATTGCAAATGAACAGACTTCTAGTGTCGATTTTTGATCATCTATATCAGACATGAAGTTTGAGTCTGTATACCCCTGAATCTGGAGTTCTCCATTTTTAAAGATCAGAAACATATCTATTGGTGCAGAAAATTATAGACGTCGGAAAGTTGGAGCTGAAGAAGAAAAGGTCGCCATTGGGACCTGCAAAATAAGTTCAAACTGGAGTTGGGGTGGCTCTGGTAGGACCCTCTGACGGTCAAGTTAGCTTTCTAATCAACAGAAATGATGCACTCAGAGAATTTTAGCACAGTTTTTGAGCTTAGAGAGAAAACATATATAGAGGATCCCTTATATAGACGGAGCTAATAACAAACTGATGGTGACAGCCATAACTACCAGGTAGTGGGCCGTTCGGGGCCATGTGGAGTTTGTTATGGAGGGTGGTTTTCGTTGTTGTGGCGTGCCAATCTATTAAGAATTAATAGTTGAAGTTTGGATGGAACTGTTATAGATAGTGAAGGACTTCACATCTCAGCAGCTTAGGAGAGATTCGGACTTCTTCGAGGTCATCTGCACGTTGTATTGGGGGTTGAACTTGCGTAGATGCCGAGGTTCTCTTGTTGTTTAAGCTTGCTCGATGGATGTTCGAGATGTAAGGCGGCTAACTTGTCTGTGGAAAGGAGTTCGACGGATGACTGGAAGAAGTTCGTCTGGAAGACGTGAAGAAATCCAATTGGCTACTGGAAGGAATTCATTTGGATCAGGAGTTGGCTGATAGTTGCGATAAATGGACACCACCAGAATACTCTGGCGAGTCTCAGCTCTCTCTCTGGAGTTCGGCCACTTTCAAGGTCGTCCACAAGTGAATAACTATTCTGGGTTGAAGGTTGATAAGGGCGGCGAATTCACTGATTTAGAACTGCGGCATGCTTTTAGGGGAGAAGTTAGGGTTTACACAGGCTTGCACACCTAAGATTCTTGGCGTAGGAATGCCAAGGTCTGCCACTTACAGTAAGTTATAGAAGTTCGTTTGATGAGAAGCTTTGCCGGTACAGGACTCTTGATGTGAAACCTGGTTGCGATGGCGAGATTTGGCTTGATGGAGATCCAGTTGAAAAGGAGATCGACCAACTTCGAGATCGGTCGGGTTGGATTACGTAGGGATCAAACACAGCTAAATCCTTAGCTAACTGCTTAAGCGACTGTCTTCACTATTCAAGTTCGTCTGGATGAGGTCCCAGACGCCTTTTGGAATTTGCAGTTATCTGAAAGGTTTGACCATTGAAATTGAGGATCGTTCGGCTTGCACGAGTTGGAGGTCGGCTGTCCCAGAGTGAATTAGAGTCGGAACTTATATTCGATCATGATCGCCACAGTCAGACGGGATCATCCTAAGGTCGGGGCATCTTGTGGAACTTCAGTAGGGGTGGATTTATCACCAGCACTAGTCCCCATACTCCCAAGTTTGAAGTTCGAAAGAAGGAAGTATAAATGCGAGTGCCGAAGTTCTTTTTCACCTTTCCGCTTTCGTAAGGCGGAGAATTTTGGCATTATCTGCGCTGGTGCTGATGCTTCTTCGATATGAGATGACCCGAAAAGACAAGATTTCGAACTTCCCACCGAAGGGGCGCTCAAGGTATGGCGTCATTAAGGCTTCACCAGCCGTTGGGTTTCGCCACGATAAGTGGGACACGTGTCCTATGGAGATCGGGCATAAGGAACCTGCAATCATAACTACCCTGGGTCTCTCTCGGGTATTTAAATCCTTTCCTCCCTTCCAGCGCCTTTTTTCATTCCTATGTTTTCTATTTTCTTGGTCTTGGCCTTCTTCGAGCTTCGACCCCTTCTGCAATTTCCTCTGGCCACAAACGCTTCCTGCTCCTTTCGCGTCCCGTCGATTGCCTTCTTGCCATCTCGAACCGTTCTAGGTTAGTACCCAAATTTTCTCTCGGTTATTTTGTTACATTTCAAACTCTGACTCTTCAATTTTTCTAAGAGGCTTCGCTCCCCCTTTTTTTTTATTTTTGAAGTCTTTTTCCAAGTTTTAGTTTGATCCGTATGTCTTCCGCGGGGTCCTGGTTGATCAGTTCTGGGAGCTCGGCCTACTTAGACTTGATGGACTTGGGTCTTAAGGAATCAACCGATCCCATAGAAGCACCTCGTCCCCCCTTTGTCCTTGGCACCTTTCCTTGTTTACTTCGTCCTGAGGACCTTTCTTTGACAAGGATTTAGTATGGGATACCCTCGAAGTACGAACTAGAACTTCTCGGGCCAAGCGGTCGAGCTTAGTCTCCTCTCCCGGGTCGTTTTTGTCTGTACACCGAGGCTCTCCGTGCTGGATTCCAACTTCCGATCCCATCCTTTGTTATTGCCCTCTTTAGGTTCTTAAACATTTCTTTTGCCTCCATGGTGCCGAATCCATTTAGGTTCATCATAGGATTTCTATCTCTGTGCATCATGGCTGAGGTCCGACCTATAATTTCCTTATTATGAAACTATTTCACTTTCAAGCGCCACACCACCGCCAATGGTACATATCTTCCCAATTCGGCAAGAAGGGATTGCTTAAGGGTGATCCTACCTTAGTTCATAATTAGAAGGAGAGATTCTTCTTCGTCTCGCGTCCCCTCTTAGAATTAGGGTCGCCTTCTTGGAGGAATTTGAGATATTCGGTCCGTCAAGCTCTTGGGCTAGAAAGGGAGATCAAGACTCGGCCAATAAGCTTAGAGACTACCGAGCTCCTCTTATAGCTAGTTTACTGAATGATCGGATCTTGTTTAACTTCGGGCTTAGTCCCCTTAATCCAATAGGTAGGTTTTCATATCTCAATGACTTTATCTTGTGCTCTATTTTGATTTTAATCCTCATCGTTGCAGAAATGACTCCGGAAGAGCGAAACCGCCTAACTCGAGGGATTAAGACCCTCAAAAGAAAAGGCGGTCGCGAAGAAGAGCCATAAAAAAGGACCAAGGTTGGGGAAACAAGCTCGGCTATGCCGACCCAAACAATGCCTGCTTCGGAAGCCGTCATGGCCACGCGGAGCCCGACCTTGCCCGACGAAACCAACACCCTTGCGCTCCTCGAGTAGGGAAGAGCAGCTGAAGAAAGAAAGCCGCTGTTAGGAAGGTCAAGAGGAATGCCGGAAGATCTGACGGCGATAGCTCTAGCCAGGAGCAGGGTTCTCTGGATGACTGACTAGGAAGTCATCCACACTTTGATGGATGGGAGTGTCATATTGTAGAGAAAATGATCCGGAAGGATGATGAGGAATGATTCAAAGAATCTTTCGCGGCCTTCCTCGAGGTAATCGATCTCTTCTGAGTCTTGGTTGAATGTCGGTGCACTTCGGAGTTGTAACTCCCATTCTATTGTTTGCAGTTGGGACATTATTTATATGCCCACTCGGAGGCGGCGAATCTCCAAGGCTGAGGCTTTGAGGGCCATCCAAGAAGCCCAAGCGGAGATCAAGAAGGTCCAGGCTGAGGTTGAAAGCTTGAAGGAAGCTTCAAGATCTTATTCTGCTGAGGTTGAGCGCCTTCAAGAAGCACCGCGGAGAGAGGAGCAAGCGTCGGTGGGGCTGAAGACCGCCTTGGCACTAGAGGAGGATAAATGGAAAAAAGCCGAGGAGGTCGATGCTGAGAAGGAGTGACCCGTCGAAGTCTTCAAGTCCTCCAAAGTAATGGAGGATATCAAAATTGCCTTCGCTTAGGAGGTCTTTCTCGAAGGATTCGAGGTGTGCATGAAGAGGGTCGCCAACAGGTTCCCAGACATGGATCTCGACTTTCTAATTGAGGGGCCTGATGATGAAGCAGAACCCTCCCATGCTGTTGTCGTTTCTCCAATCATTGAACTTGATGTTGAAACCTCTAATCCTGCCACTACGGTTCCAGAGCCCATCCTTGAACTAGAAGTCACTGAGGATGCGCCGACCTCGCTTGCTGCCCCACCTCCCGAGGTTGAAAACCTTTGATAGTTTTATTTTTCTTCTTTTTCTTTCATGTACTCGAGACATTTTGAGCAATGAAGACAAGTTTTCCTTTATGTTTGATGTTGTGTCATGTCTATCATTTAGAATCCCCTTAGCAAAGGTTGTCATGACTCGTCGCCACTCATCGAGGCCGCATCGTTGCCTTAAGGTCTTCCTTTGAAATCTATCGTTGGAGACCTGCAGAAGGAGGTTCACTAGACTAAAGAAAAGTTGAAGAAGGTTTAGAAATTGAAGAAGTGTTATTCGGAAGACACGATTGAGATCACCTGCCTTCGACAAGTCCATAAAAAAGGACTCTATGGACTATATCAAAAATAAGCGTCTCCTAATTGAAGAGTTGGAATGGGTGAAGAAGTCTGGTAGCGAGAAGGTCTGGGCTTTGTCTACTCAAGTCAGTTCCCTTGAGGCCGAACTTTGAAACTCAAAAGAGGAAATCAGGCAATTGGAAAGTGGCTTGGCTTGGGGCTAGAATCGGGCAGATCTCGACTAGGATTGGTTGAGGAAGTTTTCCAACCTCCAGGCATAGCTGAGCGATGCCGAGCGGTTGTACAATTTCCATTGGATCGGTTGGCGTGAGGAGATCGAAGATTATAAGAGAACTTAATAGGGCGAACTTTGAAGTTGTACGGCTTCAAAAACAATTGGCGAACAATGCTCAGATCGGCCCAAGTGCGCATCTAGATGAAATCACCACTTTGAAGGACGCTCTTGAAAATTTCACTGTAAAGTTCGAAGGCGCGGAGAAGGAACTTCATGATCTAAAAGTTTAGATGGTCTACCAGGAAAGCTTGGTGAAAGATGTCGAAGTCGAGTCGGTGATTCTTAGGAAGAGGTTGAGAGAGACGGAGGAAGAGTCGCGCAGGTGGGAGAGGATGCTGAGAGAGAGCCTGGCGGCGAGGCAGAAGTTTGAGGAGAGAATAGAGGGCTTGGAACTTTCCCTCGCAATGGCTGGAGTTGGTAGCCCGAAGTCCAATTTTGAGTAGAACATCGTTTTTTTTTTTTGTAACCGGTCCTACCAATTCATGTAACAATCTTTATTTTTAACGAGATGAAACTTCTTTCATTTCTGTCTGTATTTCACCTTAGCTCGTTGTTTACCAGTTTACTTTATTTTCTTGTTGTGTCTAATCTCGATGTCATCCCAAAATTACAACCCTTACTGTGTACTCCGGGTATTCGTTCCTTTGTTTAAAAACCGAAGATCTTCGCTTCCCCAGATGGTCTTCATCCGCATTAGGGCGCGGTTTACCTCCTATTTCTGATGTGGTTGGCTAGTTCCCTTGTTATGACGAGGTCTTTCTGTTCCTAACAAGGTTGCTGGGGCACAGAAGGACCGTTGAGAGGGCCTCTCCCCAATGTCACCGATTTAGGAATTGGAGGTCTTCATCTTTGCTGTGATAGGGTTAACCTCCTGTCTTGAATAACTGGAGGCCTTCACTTCACCCTCGCTACGACGAGGTTAACCTCCTGTCTTATATAACTGGAGGTCTTCACCTTCGTTGATAATCGGAGGCCTTCACCCTCACTATGACGAGATTAACCTCCTGTCTTAAATAATTGGAGGCCTTTATCCACGTTAGGACGAGGTTCTTCTCTTGTTCCCAATGTGGTTAGCTTTGTCTAAGGACGAGGTTTGGGGACTTATTTTCTGTCATCACAGCTTTGCATGAAGGATGAAGATGTTAAAGTAAAGAAATTTTATTGAAATGAGATCATCGATAGTACATTCGTAAATTTTCTGAGTTCCACAGTCATGGGAGTGCAGCTCCTCTGAGCTTCCTCAAATAGTAAGTTCCAGGTCGGACGACCTCCTTGATTTCATAAGAGCTTTCCTAATTCGGAGCGAGCTTTTCTTGATTCTGAGGTTGTGAAACAGCTGTTCGCCGAAGCACTAGGTCTCCCATCTTAAATGCTTTGCTTCTGATTTGGGAATTGTAATAGTGGGCTACTTTTTGCTTGTAAGCTGCCATCCGAATTTGAGCTTCTTCTTGTTTTTTCTCTAATAAGTCGAGAGCAAGTTACGCTGTTCATTGAATGCTACTACTCACGCTGAAGGCAGTTTAAATTCTATTAGGATGATTGCTTCCGTTCCAAAAGCTAGAGCAAATGGAGTCCCCCCAGTTGACAATCTTTGGGTAGTTCGGTATGCCCAGAGTACATGACAAAATTGGTCCACCCAAGTTTCCTTCGCTCTTTCAAGTCTTGCTTTTATACCCTGTAACAGGATCCTGTTAGTTATCTCGGCCTCGCCATTTGCCTGTGGATGAGCTACTGATGTAAAGTTATGAGAGATATTTAGATACTCGGCAAACTTTGTCCCTACAAATTGGAGCCCATTATCAGTAATCAAAGTTCGAGGTAGGCCAAATCTGCAGACTATTGACTTTCAGACGAAGTTCTACACTTTAGTTTCAGTAATTTTTGTTAGAGGTTCGGCCTCGACCCACTTGGTGAAATAATCAATAGCTATTAGGAAAAACTTTCACTATCTGGATGCCATAAGGGTCCGAGTATGTCCATCCCCCATTGTGCAAATGGCCGTGGAGCGCTCAGGGGTGTAAGCTCGGAGGTCGGTTGTCTTTGAATATTTGCATTTCTTTGACACCGGTTACACTTCCTCACAGACTCCATTGCATCCTGATGCATAGTTAGCTAATAGTAGCCTTGTCGAAGTAGTTTGTGAGATAGAGCTCGGGCTCCTACATGACTTTCACATATTCTTTTATGAACCTCCTGCAATGCATAGTCAGCTTCAGATGGTCGGAGATATTACAGGAGCGACAAAGAGTACGGTCTTTTATAAAGTTTATTCTCATATAAAATATATCGGGAGGCTTGATTTCTCAATTTTCGAGCTTTTTTTTGGGTCTCGAGGGAGGCATCGTCTTTGAGATAAGCAACAAGTGGGTCAATCCAGCTCGGCTCATGGTCGATCTGTTATAGCTTGGGGTTCATTCGAGCTTGGACACTTTAGAACTTCGAAGAAAACTTCTTTGGGCAATTTACTTGGAGCTTGTGTGGCTAATTTGGAGAGAAGGTCGGCCCTGGTGTTTTCTGCTTTCGGGATCTGTCGGATATCAAAACTGCCGAAAGCCAGGGTTAAACTCTTCATTTTTTTTAGATACTTCGTCATGCTTTCCTCCCGAGCTTCATAATTGCCACTAACTTGTCCGACCACTAATTGAGAATCACTATAAACCTGAAGTCGATCTGCTTTCAGTTTTTTTGGCTATCTTCAACCCCATAATTAGAGCTTCATATTCTGCCCCATTATTTGTTGCGGAAAACTCGAAGCGTAGTGCATACTCAGCGACAATTTCTTCTAGATTGACTAAAATCAAATCCGCGCCAACTTCGGAAGCATTAGATGAACCATCCATAAACAGGGCTCAAAAGCCTTTAGGAAGATCCGCTCTCTTCAGGAGAGTTCGGCTGCAACCACGAAACGTTGACCTTAGGCTGTTCATATTCGATTTCATTTGGAATAGTGCATTCTATTATGAAGTCTACCAATATCTGAGCTTTGATTGACGGCCGAGGTTGAAAACTGATGTCAAACTCTGTGAGCTCAATTGTTCATTGTGCTATCCTTCCAGAGGTGTTTGTTCGATGAAGAACTGCCTTGATTGATTGACTAGTGAGGAGTGTTATGAAGTACCTCTGGAAATAAGGTTGGAGCCTTCGAGTTGCAATCAATAAAGCATATGTTAGTTTTTCTAACTTGGTATACCTGGTTTTAGCACCCCTCAGAACTCGGCTTATATAGTAGATCGGCCTCTGCGCTTTTGCCTCTTGACTAAGACTGCTGCCAGGACTGCAGGAGAGGCCGTTAGGTACAAAAATAATTCTTCTTTAGGTTTGGGCTTGGCTGATAAAGGAGGTGAGCCGAGGCAGTTTTTTAGTTCCTCAAATGCTTGTTGGCATTTAGGAGTCAGCAGAAGTTCTTTGACTGTTTGAGGATCTGGAAGAAAGGCATGCAACGTTCGGCCAACCTTGAGACGAAGCGATTCAAAGTTGCTATTTTTCCTATCAGGCGTTGAACTTCTTTTATTGACTTTGAGGCAGTCATCTCTCGAATGGCTCGAATCTTCTCAGATTTATCTCAATTCCGCACCTTGACACCATGAACTCCAAGAACCTCCCAAAAGTTATCCCGAAGGCATACTTTGTTGGGTTCAGCTTTATCTTGTACTTCCGAAGGGCGCTGAAGGTCTCTTCAAAGTCGACAATGTGATTTGTTGAAGATCGGCTCTTGACAAGCATGTCATCTACATAGACCTTTATGTTGCGGTTGATCTGCTTCTTGAAAATTTTATTGACCAGGTGCTAATAGGTTGTACCTACATTTTTAAGCCCAAAGGGCATAATTTTGTAATAATAAAAACCACGATCAGTGATAAAAGAAGTTCTCATCTTCTGGTGCCACCTGGATTTGGTTATAGCCGAAGAAGGCATCCATGAAAGTGAGGAGCTCATGGCTCGAGGTTGCATCCACCAGCTGATCAATTTGGGGCAGAGGGTAGCTATCTTTTGGGTAGGCCTTGTTCAACTTTTTGAAGTCTATACACATTCTCTATTTTCCATTTGCCTTTTTGACGAGGATCACATTGGAGATCCAGTTCGTACAAGAGACTTTTCGGACGAATCCAATTTTAAGGAGTTTGTCGACCTCTTCTATAATTGTCTTCTGCCTCTTTGGTGCATAGCCACGCATCTTTTTCTTTACTGGCCGATGTTTGGGATCAATGGCCAAATAATGTTTCATGACTTCGGCATCAATTTCAGGTATGTCTGCGGGAACCCAAGCAAAAACATTTGCATTTCTTTGTAGGAAGGCTACGAGTTGCTTTCTGACTTCTTCCCCCAAGTTGGAGCCTATCCGAACAGTGTGCTCCTCATTCCCATCATTCAAAGGAATTACAACAAGATCTTCCATAGGCTCAGCCCGCTCTTCAGTAATGTCATCACGTACGTCAAGACCATCCATTGGACAAGGATTTGGTTGTCTGCCTCCTTGTAAAGCAATTGAGGAGCAATGTCTTGTCAGAGTTTGATCTCCTCTGACTTCTTCGATCTCATAATTTGTTGGGAACTTTATTTTCAGATAATAAGTTGACACCACCGTTCGAAGTGCATTCAAATCAGGTCTGTCGAGAATTGCGTTGTAGGCGGAAAGAGCCTTCACTACCAAAAAAGTCCACTTGAGCCTTTAATTGTCTTGGGTACCGACCTGCCACTATAGATAGAGTTATTATTCCTTTGACCAGTACTGCATCGCTGGTGAATCCCATTAGTGGGGAGCTTATTGGTCTCAAATGGCTATTAGGTATGGACATTTTGGAGCAAACATTGTAAAACAAAACATTGGCAGAGTTTTTATTATCAATAACAATGCAGCGTACATCATAGTCAGTAATATTCAAAGAAACTACAACCGCGACATTGTGCGGGAATTGAACTCTTTGAGCATCTTCTTTAATGAAAGAAATGGGTTCTTCAGTCCTCGGCCGCTTAGCAAGTTCTACCGATCCACTGGCCTCCTCTCGTCGAAGTCCTCCAGAAATAGTATTGATGACGCCCAGTGGATGCCGATCTTCTTGTTGCTCCTCCCTCCTTGGTGGCTTTGGCTGCGGTAGTGTTGTAGGCCGATCTTCCCTTTCCTTCAGATCGACGTCGAAGAAATCAGCCTAGTCGATCTCGTCTGATGAGCTCCTCGATTTCGTTTTGGAGCTGAATGCATTCTTCAGTATCGTAACCATGGCCATAATGATAGAGACAGTACTTGTTAGGATTGTGCTTGCTAGGGTGGGTACGCATCCTCTCCAGCCTCGATAGTTGCTCTTTGATCTCCATCAGCACTTGAGTCTTCAGAGCATTGATGAGGGCGTAGTTGTGGAACCTTTTTGGAGGAGAGTTTTGTCGTGCCTTTCGATTAGGGCTTCTTTACCGACGAGCTTGGGGGGGAGTCCGGGCTCGTTTGCACTCAGAAGGAGTTCTGGAGCGCGGTCGAGTTTCACTCAGCTTCTCTTCAGCTGCGGGCTTGTTGGATTTGCCTGCTTGCCGCTCTCCTACGGCCTCATCATCCTTCAATTTGAAGGCCTCAGCTCTGGCATAACCTTCAGCTCGTGCCAGCATATCAGCAAAATCTCTAGGGTACTTCCTCTCCAGAGAGGATAAAAGATCATTCTTCTGAAGATCATCCTTCAATGCAGTTATGGCTACAGATTGGTCCAAGTTCCGAACCTTCAGTGCAGCAGCATTGAAGCGGCCGACGTAAGCTTGGATAGACTCTTCTTTCTTCTGCTTTATATTAATGAGGGAGTCCGAGCCTTGCCTTGGACGTTGACTGCTTATAAAATGAGCTGCAA
Source organism: Cocos nucifera (assembly GCA_006176705.1). NCBI lineage: Eukaryota > Viridiplantae > Streptophyta > Magnoliopsida > Arecales > Arecaceae > Cocos > Cocos nucifera. Next base: position 290,873 of record QRFJ01000818.1, on the reverse strand, counting down.
ATTGATGGCTCATTTGGTCGAAAGAGAAGATCGTACCCGGCTTGAGGCTCGAGTACCGGTTTCTTGCTGCTTCTTTTAGGATAGATGGGAAAGCTCAGCACAGAATGACGTCTGGATGCCATGGAGCAGTATCATCGTCCGGAAAGCCTCAAGGTGATCGATCGGATCCGGAGTCTCGTCGTAGCTCTCGAATTGAGGGAGTTTGAAGTTCGACGGGACGGATTCCTGCATGATTTGTAGAGAGAAAGGAGGGTTGATGCAAATGTCGTTGTTGTGGGCGGGCGGAGCATGGCTGAGTTCATCAATTTGCCGATTCATTTTCTGAAATTTTCGATCGAGCAGATCTTCTCGATCACGGATCTCGTGTCCGTTGGCTGAAGGGAGGCAGGGATCTTCCGGGGGTGGAGTCATGAGCAGAGTAGGGGCTCTCTGCCTGCTGCTTCCCCTTCTTAGAGGTCACTGGATGGCTCGCCCAGGTGGGGCCACCCCACATTGGGTTCTGGTACTCCGACGAGGGCTTTTTTGGCTGGACAGGTGTCGGAGGTCGCTGCATGGCCTACACCATTTCGGTGAGGCCCTTGACTTGTTGGATCAGCTGGTTGAACTGTTCCACGTCTACCACTGCTGCCGGTGGAGGAGCTTGGGTTGTCGGAGATAAAGTCGGAAGGGGTAGATCTGGTTGAGATCTGGCCACGGAGGCAGTAGATCGCTTAGTTGATGCCCTCCTGGGCGGCATCCTGGTGAACTGATCGAAGAAGCCGAAGCAGAGTAGAAAATTGTAGATGCCGAAAAGCTGGAGTTGGAGAAGAAAAGGTCGTAGTCGAGACCTGCAAAATAAGTCCAAACTGAAGTTGGGGTGGCTCCGGCAAGACCCTCCGACGATCAAGTCAGCTCTCTGATCAATAGAAATGGAGCATTCAGAGAATTTTATCAGAGTTTTTGAGCTTAGAGAGAAAACGTATCTGAAGGATCTCTTATATAGGCGGAGTTGATAACAAACTGATGGTGATAGTCGTAACTGCCGGATAGTGGGCCGTTCGGGGCCACGTGGAGTTTGTTATGGAGGATGGTGTTCGTTGTCGTGGCGTGCTAGTCTGTTGAGAATTAATAGTTAAAGTTTGGATGGAACTATTATAGATAGTGAAGAACTTCACATCTCAGCAGCTTAGAAGAGGTTCGGACTTCTCCGAGGTCATCTGCACGTTGATTGATACCAATTGTATTGGGGGTTGAAATTGCATAGATGTCGAGGTCCTCTTGCTGTTTAAGCCTGCTTGATTGATGTTCGAGATGTAAGGCGGCTAACTTGTCCGTGGAAAGAAGTTTGGCGGACGACTGGAGGAAGTTCGTTTGGAAGACTTGAAGGAATCCAGTTGGCTACTGGAAGGAGTTCGTCTGGATCAGGAGTTGGTTGATAGCTGCAATAGACGCATATAACTAGAATACTCTGGCGAGTCTCTGCTGTTCCTTTGAAGTTCGGCCACTTTTAAGGTCATCCGCAAGTGAATAACTATTTTGGGTCGAAGGTTGATAAAGGCGGCGAATTCACTGATTTAGAAATGCGGCAAGTTTTTAAGGGAGAAGGTCGGGTTTACATAGGCTTGCACACCCAAGGTTCTTGGTGTAGGAATGCCAAGGTTTGCCACTTACAGCAAGGTGTAGAAGTTCGTCTAAGGAGAAGCTCTATTGGTACAGGACTCCTGATGTGAAACTCGGTTGCGATGGCGAGATTTGGCTTAATGGAGATCCGGTTGAAAAGAAGTTCGGCCAGCTTTGAGATCGGTCGGACTGGATTACGCAGGGATCAAACATAGCCAAATCCTTAGCTAACTGCTTAAGCAATTGTCTTCATTGTTCAAGTTCGTCTCGGTGAGTTCCCAGATGTCCTTTGGGTTTTGCAGTTATCTGGAAGGTCTAACTATCGAAACTGAGGATCGCCCGACTTGCACGAGTTGGAGGTCAGCTGTCCTAGAGTGAATTGGAACTAGAACTCATACTGGTTGAGGTTCGGTCATGGTTGCCACAGTCAGATGGGATCACCCCAAGGTCGGGGCATCTTGCTGAACTTCGGCAGGGGCGGATTTATCACCAACAATATCTTTAGTCCTTCTCAAGTACTTAAGGATACATTTCACAGAAGTCCAATGCTTTTCGTCTGGATTTGATTGATATCTGCTCGTGACACTCACAACATGCGCGATATCAGGTCGTGTATACATAGCATGGCATACATGAGGCTTCCCTATTGCAGAAGCATAAGAGGATCTTGCTCATGCATTCTATCTTCCTCAGGTGTGCTTGGGGCATGCATCTTCTTGGAGAAGATGAATACCATGTCTGAAGGGTACTTAATCCTCCTCTTAGAGTTTTCCATACTAAACCTCTTTAGTACCTTCCTCTATGTACATCTTCTGTGAAAGTCCTAGCATCCTATTCGGTCTATCCCTATAGACCTTAATTTCCTAGATATGAAAGGATGCTTCACCTAGGTCTTTCATAGGAGAACTTCTTTCGGACAACCACATTTTGACTGTGGTCAACATGGTAATATCATTTCCCAATTAAGGAGGATGTCATCCACGTACAATACGAGGAAGACAACAACATTCCCACTGACCCTATTTTTGAATACACAAGGCTCCTCATTTTTGATAAAACCAAACGATTTTGATCACATCATTAAAACGAGCATTCCAACTTCGAGATGCTTGAGTCCATATATGGATCTCTGCAGCTTGCAGACTTTGTGATCACCATCACTGGATGTGAAACCAAGTGGTTGTTCCATATAGATATCTTTCTTAAGATATCCATTTAAGAACGCTGTTTTCACGTCTATCTGCCATATTTGGTAATCGAAATAGGCTACAAGAGCAAGCAATGTGCGGATGGATTTTAGCATGGCTACCGGTAAGGTATCTTAGTAGTCAATGCCTTCGCGCTGACTATACTCTTTTGCTACTAACTTAGTCTTGAATGTCTCTGCATTTCCATCAGCACTTATCTTTCTCTTGAAGATCCATTTACATCCAATAGGTGCAATATCTTTAGGTGGATCTACCAAGGTCCAAACTTGGTTCGAGCACATTGAGTCAATCTCTGATTTTATTGCCTCTAACCATTTCTCGGAGTCGATATCTGATATCGCTTCATCATAGGTTTTGAGATCATCATCATGAACCCCATTTTCTATAAGGAACATTTCTTTTACATCTTCTAAAATGGTACCTAAGTACCTTTTAGGAGGACGGAAAATTCTACCTGATCTACGAGGTGGAGGTTGTGTTTTGACTGGCTCAATCTAACTAGGTTCCATAGGTTTCTTGGCTCGTTGCTGTTTGGAGACTTTCCTCAAACTTGATCTGTCTCTTAATGCCATCATCTTGAATAAATTATTTTTCAAGAAAAATGGCGTGTCGATTTACAATCACATTATAGTCTTTCGGAAGATAGAAATAATATCCTAACGACTCTTTAGGATATCCAATAAAACGAGCTCTAAAGGATCTAGACTCTAATTTGTCTGTCTGCTATCTCTTGACATGAGCCAGAAATCCCAAATTCTGAGATGACTCAGACTTGGTTTCTTACCATTCCATATCTCATACGGTGTGGTGGGAATGGTTTTAGAGGGAATCCTATTCAGTAGATAGATTGCTGTCATTAAACCATCTCCAAAGAAATTCAGGGAGGTCCGTGAAGCTCATTATGGATCAGATCATATCTAATAGGATCTGGTGTCTTCGTTCTGAAATCCTGTTGAGTTGAGGCATTTTAGGTGGAGTCCATTGCGAGACTATGCCATTTTTCTTAAGATAGTTTAGGAATTTTCGATTAAGGTATGCACCTCGATCCTGATCGAAGAACCTTAATGGGCTTTCCGGTTTGCTTTTCCACTTCGTGTCTGAATTTCTTGAACTTTTTAAAGGCTTCAGACTTGTATTGCATTAAGTATACATATCCGTACCGAGATCAGTAAAGATGTAGGAAAAGTTGCTTTTGGCCGGCACATCAAATGTGCCGCACACATCTGTATGTACCAGGGCAAGTAGGTCCGTGGCTCTTTTCCCATGTCCCTATAAAAGGGAGCTTGGTCATTTTGTCTTAAAGACATGATTCACAAATCGGATATGACTCGGAAGTCGATGGATCTATTAGTCCGGATTTCTTTAATTTGTTAATCCCGTCTTCTGCTATATAATCTAGCCTAAGGTGCCATAGATACCTTTCATTTAGATTATCCTTAGGTCATTTAGATTCTATGACATTCACATTTTGCTTGACATTAATACAGAAACATCGATATGTAACTGGTAGAGGTTGTTAATTAAGAAACCAATTGCAATTTTATTTCTTTCAAAAAGAATGGTATAGTGGTCTTTAAGAAAGCTAATTACATAATTTTCTTGTGCTAAACAAGAAGCAGAAATCAAATTCCTGCTTGCTGCAGGCACATAATAATAGTTCCTAAGTACTAAAACTAATCCTGACGGTAATCACAGAGGGTAGATTTCCACGGCCACAGCAGCAACTCTTGCTCCATTTTTAATGCGTAGGATCATCTCACCATCCCTCGGCCTCCTGCTCTTCTCAAGATCATGTTTAGAAGTGCACAAGTGAGCACTAGAACCAGAGTCAAGCACCCAACTAGATGCAAAAGAAATCGTAAGATTAGATTCAATGATAAGCATACCTCGAGAAGAATCTGTCTCCTTATTCTTCAGGCTGGTCAGGTATAAAAAGCAGTTCCGCTTCCAATGGCCATCAGTGTTGCAATGAAAATATTTTTCTTTGTCAGCGGTCTTTTTCTTTGGCTCTCCTTTCTTGCCACCTACTTTCTGCTTCTTTGCAGACTTCTTCCCGAAAGATTTTTTTTTTGGAAGAAGTTTGCTCCACAGCAAGAACTGAGCTCTTTGAACCTTTCATAGAAAGTTTAGCAGCAACTAGCATGTTCATAAAGTTCAGCCAAGGTGCATTGCAGTTTATGCATATGGAAGTTCATGATGAACTGTCCATATGCATCAGTCAAGGACTGCAGGATCACATCAATCCACAGATCTCTGTCTAGCACGACACCGAGCTTCTCAAGCTCTTCTAGGTCCTTAATCATTGTCAAACAATGATCTTGGACCGACTGCTCATCATGCATATGTGCCTTGAAAAGTCTCGGGGAGACTTAATATCGGGCTACGCGACTCTGCTCACCAAACAATTTTTGAAGGTGTGCCAACATTTAGCGTACAGTTTTGATGTCTTCATGTTGGCGCTGTAGCTTATCAAACATCGAGCCCAACATGTAGTACCTTGCTTTATTATCATCGTCCGTCCAATTTTTTAGAAATGCTCTCTGTTTAACAGTCCGACGGGCTGGTAAAGTGGGAGGGTCTTGATCCAATCCATAAGTTAGCTTCTCAGAATCCAAAATGATTTTGAAGTTCTTCAGTTAATCTTTGTAATTAGGTTCGGTCAGTCTGTGGGTATCTAAGATTCATGCTAGGAGGTTGGATGCAGACATTTTCCTATAGAGAGTCAGTTTCTAGTTAGACTTGTAATTAGACTCGATTAATTTATTTAGGAATTTTATTTTTAAACAAATTAGGCTCCTACTATTTTCTCGGATCCTTACACTTTCTTAGTAGAGATGCGAAAATTTTCGCGATTAAAGATTTTTAGTAGGTGGTGCGGTCCCATCGATTGGTTCACCACCTCACCAAATAGTTATTGATGATGGGTCAACCGATGAGTGGACAACTCTTGTCCAATGATTCTCTAATCATGGTGCATCCGTACCTAGTCTCTAATTCATGAAGCTCACCATGTCTAGAATATTGCTCAACTTTTTAGTTAAGTTAGACCCATCATTTGCACAAATTGGATTCCTGATTGGGTCCCTCATCGTATCCGGAATATTGAGCCTAACTTATCCTCCAACCCGTAGCATCTAAATGCCTAATAGACATGGTTGCATCTTTCCGGTGTAACTGAACTACTATAACTAGTCGAGAACAATCAACCCCAGGAAGGGCCCGCACATCTACAATGGTGGAAGACCTATGACTTAATATTTTAGTAGGGAGATTTGATTTAGATTTCTTAGACTTGACTCATCACGGTAATGACTCACCTGGTGGGATGGGTTAGCTCGAATTGTTAGCCACCTCAAATCAGAATTGGGTCGACTCAATCGGCCAGGTAAGTAAGATCGGTGGGAGGAATATGCCATTAACTCGCCGTGAATGCATTCAGGTCAAGTAGCTTCCAATTAATGATCGCCGGTCGTATCTACCAAATTTACCTTAGACACCGACTTGTCCGATCAGAATTGATCGGGTTAGCTTACAATTCAGGCTCGAACCATGGAGCCAAATTAGGTCTTAACTTGATCGATCACATGTGGCTGTGTGACGACCTTGATCCAGACTTAATCCTATTGGACTGGTCGATTCTAAGTACTCTTGATCCCACCTAACCAACTCTTGATTTGGTTTGATCAACCGTTAGACCTAATTGAGCTACCAATACCCGAACCCATATTTTATGAAGGTGTTTTAGATCTGAAAATTCATAATTTTTAGATCTAATTGATTTCATAAACTTAATTTTTAATTAAGTCTAGGGTTCATAAACAAAATATTAATTAAAATCCTAGGGTTTCAGGATCTAGGGTTTTGCAGGAAATTAAATTTTGATTTTTGATTAAGGATAGACGCGTAGCACCCCTACACGCCATAAGAGCACCCCATCAAATGGGAAGAGAGCTTTTAAACTCTTCTTACTCTTATGACCGGACGATCAAGGAGAATGCCTTAATCAGAAATATCAATTTATATTACAAATCTGTTAGATCTATAACATATATCGCATATATAATTAAAGATCTAACTATGCATGCTTTGTATACATCTCATGTATCATAATTTAAATTAATTATGCATATTTCAGATCTAATTATATCTGATATAACATCTGAAAATAAATCTTAAATTGATCATATCAAAAATATAATTTATTCTAGATAATCTATTGCATAGAACAATAAAAGCTCGTCTAGACATGCATGCCATATATTGCATATATTTATTTTTCTAACTAAACTACTAATTTCAGATCTGATTACATCTCATATAATCTTTGAAATCATGCATATCAGATTATAAATAAATTAAAAATTAGATCAAAATCTAATTTGAAAAACTACAAACGTAGCTCTGATACCAGTTGTAGGAAAAAACCGGTTTTCCCACTGTAGGATTGATCTAATATGATCAGATCTATAGTGAAAATTTCTAAAATTTTTCTATAAATTCTAATTAAATTTGAGAGTTCTTAGATCTAATCTTTATAATCTGATATTAAAATCTAAAATTAAAATTAAAATCAGAACTGTAATAATGTTTGTTACTTTAGATCGGGTAAACCGTCTACCCTGCCGATGATCTGATGAAGCCTAAGATCTTGAAGCTAGCCACGCACATGTCTAGTCTCTACCGGAGTCCACTCGGGCTGGTTGTGGATGTGCTCTCCTTTTGGATCTGATGTCAAAACTTCAGATCTGGAATCAAAACAAAAAGGGCCTTATAAACAATTTTCGAAGGCTGCGTGTTCGTCTTCCAAATAGGGTCGTCTCTTGCTGATCTTCGCGCCAACATGACTTGGATCAAAGATGGAGTGGAGAGGAGGATGGGGCAGCCTTTGGGCATGGGTCAATTGGCATGAAGAAACCCTAGGGCATAGGTCTCTTATATAGAGTCCTGCGCCATTCCTAGAGTCCTGGTAATTGCTTGATCAAATCAGATTTTAATTTGATATGCCACGCTTAACACCAGGTCTCTACATGGTTTTGTCATCCAAAACTCTCCAAAAAATGGCATTAAGGAGAAGGGGCAAGAAAAATCTCCAAGAGTTTGTTCCATAACAAACTCTTCCATGCCATATCCCTTTGTGTGCATGCCAATATGGGGCGGGCCCATAAGTTTTTTTCATGAAAAACTATCTTGGGGCGTGCCCCCTAGATGAAAACAAGGGGGCGCACGCCTCCCCTTTTCTTTCTCGCAAAGATGGATCAAACGATCCTTGTCTTGGTGCCCTGTTGCTTATTTTAAGACAAGGCTTGGTTTTGTTAGGACAACCCCTGATCTCATCAGGACAAGACCTTATCTGACTAGGACAAGCTCCAGTCAGACCAGGACAAAGCCATACAGGGCTCGCTAGTGGGCCAAATCCAATTTGACTTGGACGAGATGAATTGGAATGCCGACAAAAGGAGGATGTTAGGCTCAATCATGTGCTAGCATGATTTTCTTGAATCTAATTGGATCAAATCCAAATCAATTGAACTGGGTTAGTCCAATTGATTACATTCAGACCTAAACCTTTATTTGTGTGATCTAGTTAGGTTCAATTCCGTATGGTAATGAGACATGTCGCGATCTCTATCATCGACATTATCGAAATACTTTTTGATGGATCAGAACTCTTTCGGTTCGCTAAATTAGAATGATTGATCATCAAGATCATTCTAATTGGTTCCAAAATCCATCAGTGACACCTAGCAGTATATGGTGGCAACTCATCAGAATCGAATGTGAACCTCTCGGTACAGCTACCTGTGTGATTGGATTTCTCTTTCATGAGTCCCGATAGGATTAGGGTTAAGGTGAACTCCTCAAACCTAATCCCGTCATATGATTAAATCATTTGATTCGAGTCTGATGTAAAATCTTAATAGAAAACTCTTTTATTATATCACTACCATGGCCATTGACTTAAGAACTCGATCTCATGATCATCATTAGACTACTCTATCAAGATTGATAGATCCCATCTTGGTGCGATCCAGTTCCTACAATGAACATGCTATAGCCAACATATATCTCAGGATTCCGAATGGCTAGGAGACCGAGTTATGGTATAGTCAAACTATAACACACTCAAGATGAACTGTCGATTCACCTCAGATCTAAGAACCAGATACACAACTGCAGCATTGAGCTTAGTCATCGACTAGAAGGTAGACTCCTTTATGACTGCTCGAGGTGGTCACGCTTGGTGTCCTCGTTCTCAACGAGTACTTGTACTCTTGTTCCAGTGTTTTTACATCGTAGACTCAAAACTTATCTACTCGAAGGAAGTGATCGTACACCGATCTTCTAGATCAATCATCATCCTCGTGATGATCCTACGGTCGGGAGCAGTTTAGGAGTTAATTATGAAAATACATGTCTTAAATTTTTAACTTTTGAAAATATGCATTATCAAGTCTATTAACTCAAAGGATGTATCACAGACACTTTATACGCAATGTGATAGAAGAAAATAATTTTTTATTAATTTTTAAGTCAAAATTACAAAAATGTCCGTAGAAAGTGTATTATAAGTGTCAGCTAATTTGGCTTCTAGGGCACTCATCTAACAGCTTTGACTTGTAGACCACCTGGAATGGGTTGTAGCTTGTGGTTTGATTCGCCGAGTGGTTGAAGACAAATTCAGCTTGTGCCAAGGCCAAGTCCTATTACTTTGGTTGTTCACTAGCAAGGCTCCTCAATAAGTTCCCCAGGCTCCTATTAACAGACTCGGTCTGACCATCTGTTTGAGGATGATAAGCTGAATTGAACTATGAAGATGTGCCCAATCTTTTCCATAGACTCCTCCAGAAGTGGCTCATGAACTTTGTATCTCAGTTGGATGTAATGGACTTGGGCATTCCATGGGGATGCATAATTTCTTTGAAAAATAGCTAGGCAATATTTAAGGCATCTAGGTTTTTGCAACAGGTGATGAAGTGAGCCATCTTCGAAAATCGATCCACAACCGCTAGCACTGAATCGCACCACCTTTGGGTCATAGATAGTCCCAACACAAAATCTATACTACCCTCCTCGCATGGATGATTAGGAATTGATAAAGGGGTATACAATCTAGCATTTGTTGCTGTACCCTTTGATATGTGGCGTATCCGGCAATGCTCCACATGTCGGGTCACATCACACTTCATCTTTGGCCAATGGTACTTATTGTGAATTAGTGTGAGGTTTTTGTCTCTACCAAAGTGGCCTTCAGCATGTAGCTCCTGTACAATTTTCTCTAGCAAAAAGCAATTGGAAATGTGAAGTTTCACACCTTGAAATAAAAAGCGATCATGCAACTGGTAATCAACTCGATCATGAGCTTGAACATCTTGTAGAATACGACCAAAGTTTGGATTGCTGGCATAAAAGTCCTTCAAGGCATCAAAATCGACTACCTCCATCCAAAGAATATCTATAAGTTTGGCTATCTTGCTCAGTGCGTCCATTACTTGATTCTGATCACTAGACTTGTGCTTCAAAACAAAGTGAAACTCTTGCAAGTAGTTCACCTACTTGATATGCCTATAGCTTGGCTTCTCCTGATCATTGATATATTTTAGGGCCTTATGGTCAGTATATATGATGAACTCCCTCTGGACTAGGTAGTGTCGCTACTATCAAAGGGGGCTAATGTTGCATAAAACTCAACATCATAGGTAGAGTAGTTTAGCTTGGACCCTGATAATTTTTTATTGTGGAAAGAAACAGGCCACCCTTCTTGGTTGAGAACTCCACTAACCCCAATAGAAGAGGCATTGCATTCTACCTCGAAAACCTTGGTAAAATCTAGAAGGACAAGAATATCAGCAGAAGCAATCTTCCCTTTGATCTCTTCAAAGGCCATTGCGCCTCAGGAGTCCATTGGAAATGCCTTCCTTTCATACAATCAGTCACCTGAGACATGATGGAGTTGAATGCCCGGATACATCTGTGGTAAAAGGATGCCAAGCCATGGAAACTTCGCATTTTGGAGATGTTGCGTGGTATGGCCAGTTCTGGATGGCCTGCCCCTTGGATGGATCTGGCTGCAGCCAAGGAACGTTAGGCTGTCCATCATGAAGTTGCACTTCCTAGGGTTGGCATATGACTGCTCCTTTCTCAGTGTACCAAGAACTTCCTTGAGATGCTGTAGGTGAGCTTCTAGAGTAGGGCTATGAATAAGAATGTCATCAAAATAAATCATAACAAATTTATCAATGTATAGCTGCAGCACATGGTTCATCAACCTCATGAAAGTGCTCAGTGCATTAGAAAAACGGCATCACTAGTTACTCATATAGGCCCTCCCTCATCTTGAAGGTTGTCCTCCACTCATTCCCAGGCTGAATGCGCAACTGATGGTAGCCACTCTTTAGGTCAATTTTAGAAAACACCTTGGCTCTAGCAAGCTGATCAAGCATGTTGTCCAACCTCAAAATCGGAAATCGGTACTTGATAGTGATCCGATTGATTGCTCTGCTGGCTATGCACATGCCACGACCCATCTTTCTTTGGAATAAGCAAAGCAGGCATTGCACACGGACTCATACTTGATCGAATGTATCCTTTGTCTAGCAACTCCTGCCGCTGCAACTCCTAATGTTCAGCCAGGCTTATGCAGTATGCCAGTTTGTTTGATAAACTTGCCTCCAGTGCAAGGTCAAATGATACTGAATGTCCTTTTCTAGTGGTAATCCTGCAGACAAGTCTTCAAAGAAGACATCAGCAAACTTTTAAAGGATAGGGTGTACCAGAGATATGTCTTGCTCAGCCAACTCGCCCTTCTCCACTACCATCAAATGTAGCCAGCCTCCATCGCTTCCTTTAAGCAAGAGTGATCTTCTGATTGTTTTTTCAGAATATATAAATGTTCTGGCGGCCGTCATGGGTAATGCTGTGATCATACTGCCATGGCCTTTCCAAAAGTAGATGACAAGCAGCCATAGTAATGATGTCATGCCAGATTTTGTCGAAGCACTTCTGTCTGATAGAGAACGACACAAGACAGCGACTACGACAATCACCTTGCTTCCTTTTCGAAATCATGATAGCTTATAAGGTCGAGGATGCTTTTCAATTATTGGGTTCAGCTTCATAACGGCATCCTGGAAGATGACGTTCTTGTAGCTACCTCTATCGATGATGACTTTATAGACTTTTCTCAATGGTGCAACAGGTATGAAAGATATTGGTTTACCTCCAGTTTTCTTTCTCATTTTTGGGAGCAAGCAAGCACTTTCGAACTACTAGAGCCTCTCCGCTATCTCCAAATAGTAGGGAGTCATCCTCTTCTTCACCCCTTTTATCATAAATAGGCTTTTAATTATTGTCAGATTTTTCATCTCCTTCGATCAGCAATTGCTTCTTAGGTCGTCCAGTAGGCTTCTTGCACTTGCTTTGCATGTGCTCGACGTCACCACAATTGTAACACCGCAGTGTAGAAGATTCCAACAGGGTTTACTTCAAGGGTCTCGTATTCGCAGCACCACGAACACGAGGGGTGGGAGCTATACCGTGCCGCATGTTCCTCTGATTTTTTGATGCTTGGTTGCTTTAGAGGGGAGGATCAGATCTAGGCATAGGTCTGTCATAATTGCTTCTCAATGATTATAGTATGGTGGTACACCTCTTTGACCGTCCATAGGGAGTGGAGCCTCAAGACGTCTTGGATTTGTTGCTGAAGGCTACCGGTACCTCGTGACCATTTGCTCTTCGTTCTTCATTAGGTCATTTCTAGCAACTAGTTGGTGGAACTCTTCCGTGTATTCGTTCAGGAATCTAGGCCCTTATCGGAGGTTTTGCAGGCGCTGGTATAGGGACCACGTATAGTTGAAGGGCAAAAATTGCTCCCTTAACATCTTTATCTTTTTTCAATCTTGGATCTTTGGTTTGTCTCTGCGCTTTTTGGTTTTCTTTAGCTATTGCCACTAAGTGGAAGCCCGTTTCGTCAATTTTAGGGCGACAAGCTTTATTCTCTTATTATCGGGCACCTCCTTATATTCGAAGATGCATCGATCTGACCCAGCCAATTGAGGAATATCTTTGTTTGTAGACTATCCAAATATTCAGATAAATCTACTTTGACAGGATCATACCGACGGATTGATTGTTCGAACGAATCACTACAACTTTTATGCTGGCGGATGGAAATACCACGTTGGAAGGGGTTTTCAAAATCTAAAGCATCTCTCTCAGATCTGTGATCTTCTAGGTCCACCTCAAATCTTGCATCCTAGGTTTCCAATTGCGTAAGACATGCAATCAGTTCCATTACCTGTCTCCTCAAATCTTCGCACTCTATCATCAGATCCTATTCCTACTGCGTGATTTCATCATGAGCTATTGCCGTCCGATTTGCAGGTTGGTTCTTCTTGTGACCACCACTTGCCATCTGAACTAAAGGAACTTCGCTAAGGATTAGTTTGCTCTAATACCAACTGATGCAGTCTAGCGAGGCGTTTGTTGGGAGAGAGAAAGAGACACACGAAACAAGCGAACAGCAAGAGAAGAAGAAACTCTCTTCCAAGGTTTGCGGACTTGGTACCGACACCCATGCTGGTTGCCGGCCAGTACGGTACGGTACCATACCATACCGCCCTGTACTACCTATAAAAAATAAAAAAAATCTCACTTAATGGTCCAAAAAGAAAAGCCTTGTACTGGACCATACCGTTTCGTACCGATGCCATACCGACCCATACCGGACCAAACCGTCTGGTATTATACCGATCGGTTCGGTCCTGTTCAGGCTATTTTCCGAAAAATCGGTCTGAACCGTTCCAGTTCCCCGCAGGTACGGTACGGTATGGGTGTACCAGCCAGTTCGGGCTCGTATAGAAAACTTTGCTCTCTTCTGGAGTTTTTGATTCAATACCACAAAATAAACTGGTTACAACATTGGCCAAAAGGGCCTTATTTATAGAGAAAAAATTCTAATCGATTTAAACTAGGACTTAAACTAAGAATCCAAAACAAAGTAGGGAAAAACTAAGAGGCACAATTTGTCTAGGATCTTTTGGACTTCCATTGATCTATCAAAAAAATTGAATTAAGCTCCGAAATCAGCTGTGATAGTGAAGCATCAGGCTCGTAGGGCTCGAAAAGAGCTTTTCAAATTGGGGTCATAATAGCAATTCTGACACTGGTTGAGAAAGTTATGCCCGTTTTAGTGTAACAGTGTCAAAATCTATAAGATCTGGTGCAATCAGATAAATTTAGTTCCCTTTCGGGCTCGGTTCATCAAATTTAGGTATCTGGCCGCAATGATGTCTGCATCATATATGCATAGAAAAAATAAAGAATGTATTGTTTTCTATAATTATACATATTTTAGTCTATTGATCTACAAGTGTTCTTCAATTGCCAAAGTTTAATTGGTCTTAAATTGTTATCATGTTGTTGTCTATGTAGTAACTAATTAGCTACGAGCCTTGAAGTCATATTAGTTTATTTATTTAAACTCTCTTTCTCTCCATTATATATAATACATAACTATATGTATCATATATATTTCATAATCTCCAATTTGCCCACAACCTTGGTTTTTCTAAAGAAGACCAAATGTGTATTTTTCTTGACTTGTCTTTCCATTCCTACTATCTTTTTGTCTCTCATAAAACCTTTAGTACATGTTCATGTCTTGTCATAGTTTATTGATTGTGTTAGTACATTAGTATATGTACCTAGCTTTACTCGATCTTTTTGGAATTATTGTATGAGACAGTCTTTTCCGTAGATTTCAGTCAAGGGTTAGATCCTTGGTTAATGCATGCTTATAGAATTGTCTACCATAACCATGTGCAGCTGGTCTTTCCTCTATTATTTGGTGTTGGCTTTATTGATCCTTATTCACCAAATATTCTTATTTAGGGACATCTCTTGTATCATTTCAAGTTTTTCCATATCTTTCTACATAAGCTCTATCCATGTTATCTTAGGTCTTTCCTCTCATTTACTTCCCATCTTCAACTCAAACCAAAATTCCACTCCTTACCGGAGACTCCTCAGATATTCATTGTACATGTCCATACCATCTAAATCTATTTTCAATCACTTTATTGTTTGTTTATGCAACTCATACAACTCCTCTAATATACTCGTTTTTTATTTTTATCTCTTTTAGTCTTATCACGCATCTATCTTAGCATTATCATTTTTGCTACACTTTACTTGTTTTAGTGTACTTTCTTTATTGCTCAGTACTTCAGGCCATACAAGACAGCAGGTCTTAGTTCTATAAAATTTTCTCTTTTTAGGTATGTAGCTATCACATAATATTCCAGATGCATATATCCATTTCGTCCAACCATCTCTAATTTTATTACATGTATCTTCATCTATTTTTCCATATATATATATCCTAAGTGATGTAATCAGTCATTTTGTGGTATCTCTCTTGGTCATTAATCCCAATTGAAATCACATTTTCATTTCTATTTTTACCAAATTTACATTCAGATATATTCTATCTTCGATCTAATAATCTTTTAGCCCTTATCCTCTAAAATTTTCCTCTATAGGTCCAATTTGGTGTTTAATCCAGTTCTCTTTTTGTCAATCAGCACTATATAGTCTATAAATAACACATATCATGTTCCTGAATATTGGCAGTAAGTTCTTCCATGGTTAGCCTACAAAGATGTAGGCTTAACACTGATCCTTGATACATGCTTATAGTAACTGGAAATACACTTTTTGTGGGGCTACTTCAAATGCTTGTCACCCTCCGAGCATACGTGTTCTCAGTTATTTCAATATATCATTATGTACTACCTTTTTAAAACCTTTCAAGTTGCTTCTTTGGGTACTTTATGGCATAAGATTTCTCTAAATCAATGAAGATTGTGTGTAGACTTTTTCTTTTTCTCTATAGTTATTATCAATTATCTAAGTAAAAAGATAGCTTTCATTATTAATCTTTCAGGCATAAATCTAAATTGGTTATTTGGAACGATTGTTATTTTTCTTAATTAAGGATAGTGGAACCATCTCGAACCGCTTGATTTAGGGCATTAATCGTGCCGGCAGCAGATCGGGATGGTTCCGACAAACAAGACAAGAAACTGGTGATGGAGGGGGAGAGGGAGAAGGAAAGAGAGTAAAAGAGAGAGAGACAGAGGGGAGGGAGGGGGATGGAGAGGAAAGAGGAGAGAGGGAGAGCGGTAGATAGCTAGTGGAGGGTTGAAGAGCTACGTGGAGGTGTGGACCTCTTTGCTTAAGGTTTGCCCAAGTGAAACCGGACCTCATGTTGGCTGGCTTGCGGTATGGTTCGGTATGCCTCCATACCGGACCATATCGGACTCAAACCGACACGGCAAAGAAAGTGGAGGAGAGGGAGAACTGGAGAGGAAAAGAAAAGGAGAGAGATGATGAGGGAGGGATTGCATTGTATGAATAGATCCTTGACTCCTTCCCAATTTTACTTCTTCAATTTAGATTTATTTAGTAAAATACTAATTTAATAGTTTTTCAAAATAACATCTCTTTCCTCATCTTTCGTTAATACCCTTTTATCCTTACTTTTTAATGCATCTATCTTGATCTATATCTTTATGTTTTCTTTCTAGAATTATCTATTTTATTATCATGTGCTACATATTTACCTTACTAGCATTTTTGCATATTTCTTAGCCTCATAATGTTTTATAAAATTCTTGATGTTATTTATTCTACTGTCATTGCTTAAAGCAGTTTTGTTTTATTTTAGTTACCTCTTGTATTTCGTTAATCCACGCCCAAGTTTCTTTATTTGCATATTTTTCCCCCTTTTTGACTCTCTAGAACATCTTGGTTACCCTTTTAATGCAATTGACCATTTTGTCTTACATTTTATTTGGTTCATTTCTCAAGTTCCTATTTCTCTCATTTAGTAATTTAAAGATATCGACATTTCTCCCTTTGAAATTCCATCATCTTCCTTTTGGATATTTATTAATCTGTTTTTCTTTCTTCTATACTTGGTATATAAATCTAAGACAAGTAATCTATGCTGTGTGGTTAAATTTTCTCCTGGTATCACCTTATAATCCTAATATGATGGGCTTTCACTTGATAAAAAAGTGATCTACTTATGATACATTTGATCCATTCTTAAAGGTTGCTAAATGATCATCTCTCTTCCTTAAAGGTGTTTGCAATTGCTAGGTTATAAGCAACTGCTAACTCAAGAATCAAATCTCTTATTACATTTTTATTCCCAAAACCAAATCCACCATCGACTGTCTTATATCCCATACTTTTTCTTCCCTACATGACCATTTAAGCCATTAAATATTCTTTCTCCTCCAAGAATGCCAAATCCATCCATCTCCTCTCAAAATTGTTTCTTAATTCCCTCCTATAAACCTACTTGCAGTGCATAAGCACTAACCATATTAATAATCTTCTCATCTAAAGCTAGGTTAATAGCTGTTAATATATCACTTATCCTTTTTACATATGCAATTTTATCTTTTATCTTATATTTGTTTGTGCATCACTGTTCCTACTCCATTTTCATTGTTATTCTTATCTACATATAATAAGTTATTTCCATTGCCAATATCTTTGGATATACTACCTTTTCATTTAGTTTATTGTAAGGAAACAATATCGATTTTCCTAGTCATTATATACACAAGTTATCTTGCAGTCAAATTCCAACATTCTCTCGTAACTTTATCTCGAATTTCTTGTCTCCTTGTGTTACTACCTTTCGCATGCAAAGCACTCATTGATTTTTCGCTACTTATGATCATAACATCTCAATTAGTTCTTCATCACTCTTTCCTCATTTCTTAAACTCAACTTTGCTTTGATGTTCAATTTGAGCATATGGACATCTCAACATCTTCTAGACTAATACTTGTTGGATTGGTTTGAGCTGTATTTAGTCATCAGAAATTAGGACCAAACAAATAATTTATGAAGTTTAGTTTCTACAAGCTCCATAAAGGCATAGATTTTGATATGTGAATAGAGACTTAATAATAGATTATATAATTGATGTAAGTAAAAAAAAATATTGTAGAAAAAAAAAGATATGTAGGTAATTACATCAATCATGTTGGTTGTAAAAATAACGGGATTCTTGTTTGAGAAAAAAAAAAGAACTGGTTTCTTTAATTAGAGATAAAACCATAAGGTGATCTCATATTTTACTTTATAATATTGACATTATAAAGTTTGTTTTATAAATTGTATATTGAATGGTATATAATCTGTTGCCATCATTATCTAGTGATATATTGCAATTAATTTTTCTCTGTAAAAGATTTAGCATAGACTTAATTTTGAAAAAAAAAATTATCGTAGATCTGATTTGTGTTACAATGCATGATAACTTTTTTCAAATGTGATGCAGGAGCATCCAAGAAATTTGCTTAATTAGTTGCTTTCAATATGTTATTTTGTTTCTCTTTCTTTTTTTTATTAAGTTTTTGGTCCATAGTTATGTTTCTAGTTTTTATTAAATAGTCATGTGACTAGCATGTGACCTTTAATGAGTTTGGATGGCTAAAACTTGGTAGTGTTTATTTGTAATCAAGGGCTGGTATTGGAGAACTGGCTGCTGCAACTCTAGTGTAGATAGTCTGTTTGGATTCCATGTAAGTAGCTGTCTGTTCTTAATTTAGAAGTTATTGGTCTTCAAATACTAAAAATGATTATTCATTTTCGAGCTTCAGTCTTATTGAACTATAGCATCTATTTTGTTGTTTACTTGCTGGCTTTCACTTTCTGCAATGCATCAAAGTGGTATTAGAGCAAAAAAGTCCTAAGGTTGCATTAGGTTTTTCATTTGTAAACCATGGTGTAAAAGAGGAAATCAAGCCCCACATATACCATTGGTTAAATTGTGGTGTATGATTGAAGATTTGTCATGGGGTGTATGAGCTTTATAGTGGTAGGAATTTGTGGGAGACCGTGTGGAGAATCTGGAAAGTGACTGTGATATCTTAGATGTGTCGGAAGGTGGTCTTGAGGATGAAAGTGATTATGGAGAAGATGAATATCCCTTTCATGATTTGGACCTATATATCATGTGGTACAAGGTGGATTGTGATGGTTAGTACCAAGATTTGCCGTCTCGGTACTGGGCCCTATATTGAGATCTGTATGGTGCCAATCTGTTATTGTATTGATACGAGGCCAGTTTGGTATATCGAGTGTTAGTATGGTACGGTAAACCTTGGTTAGTACTTTCCCTTGATTTAAATAGCGGTGAAATCACAATAGCAGTTGCTGATTTTTTTTCGAAGATTGCATGTTGAAGATTATTTAGATTGGGGAAGCTAGCTTGGATAATTATTTTTTGAATGGAAATGGGATGACAAAAATAGAAGCTATTATTTATAAAGATTAAATTGAAGGGCATTGCACTTCAATGGTGGAAGAGAGCTGAAGAGCAGCATGCAAGATAAGGGAAGCCAAAAATCTGCACTTGGGAACAGATGAAATCGAAGATGTGGAGGCAATTTTTGCCTGCTGATTATGCAATGGAGTTGTATGAAACTTTTCATCCGTTGAAGCAAAATGGTATGCCAGTAGAGGAATATGCTTTTGAGTTTAATAACCTTTGTATTAGGGTTGGTTTTTGTTGACGCAGAAATTGGTCGTCGTCGGAGTCCGCTGGAGTGGAGGCCGCTGAGGTCGCCGTCGGGGACCTGCAAAATAGAGTCCCGTCCGGAGCCGGTGGGGGGTGGCTCCGGCAGGACCCTCCGACGATCAAGTCAGCTTTGGCCAACAGAAATGAAGTGCTCGGAAATGAGTTCCGAAGCTTGAAGAAGAAGAGGAGAGCTTAGAGATAAGAGAGATTAGCGTATCTGGAGGGTCCTTTTTATAGCGGAGCTTGATGGTGACAGCTGCAGCCGCGTGTTGGCGGGCCGCTCGAGGTTCGGCGGAACCAGTCTCACGGGAAGGTGCCGTGTGCGGCGGGTTGATGGTGACAGCCATCGCCGCCTGATAGCGGATCGCTATCGCTCGCGGTGGACTGATGGTGATGGCTGCAGAGCTTGTGGCGGACTGATGGTGATGGCTGCAGAGCCAGCCGAATGAAGGGTTGAAGGCCTTCGTCGTGTGCCCATTTCGGAGGAGTTCGGGCTCCTGAAGAGGAAGCTTGGAAGGAGTTCGGCTCCCATAGGCGGCAGCTAAGGCTCGGCCGCTGGGGAGTTCGGTAGGAACTCGATCGGTGAGAAGTCCGGACCGAAGAGGAAGCTTGGAGAGTTGGGCTCTCGTATGCATCTGGCTGGAGGAGTGTAGCTATGGTTCGGCTGTTGAGAGTTCGGAATGAGCTCGGTCGTTGGAAGTTCGGTCGAGGGACGACCGCTGAGAGGTCCGAAGGAGCTCGGCTGAGGTCCGGCCGTTGGGAGTCCGAAGGAGCTCGGTTGCTAAGTAGTTCGGCCGGCTCAACGGGTTAGAAGAAGCTTGGCCGCTGGGGTTCGGCCGAAGCCCGGTTGCTTGGAGTCCAAGGAGCTCGGCCGCTAAGTAGTTCGGCCGACTGTAGGAGTTCGGCTAAGACCCGTCCGTCGAAGCTCTTCGCGGCTACAGATTGCATTAGGCCGAGCATCAAGCTAGACTTCGGCGGGAGCGGGATTTATCCCCAACACTAGCCCCTCCACTCCCGAGTTCGAAAATCGAAGGGAGTGCAGGAAAGGCGACTGCCGAGGTCTTCCTCTGAGCTCCGTGCTGGTCTAGGTCGAAGCTCGGGGGAGATCTCACATCCAGCTGAAGTTGTTATCGAAGTTGAAGCCTGGGGAAGATCCCATCTCTAGCCGAGGTTGAGGGGGCTTCGTCCGCTGCGATCGAAGCCGGAGGTTGCGCTCCTCGGGGGCGACATTGTCTCCTACAGCCAAGGTCGATGCGGGCGCTTGGGAGAGATCTGATCTCAGAGCGGGGCTGACTCGGGGGAGATCTTATCTCCTGCAGCCGAGGTCGAAGTGCGCGCTCGGAGAAGATCTTATCTCCTGCGGCCGAGGTTTCCTCGGGGGAGATCTTATCTCCTGCAGCTGAGCTTTCCTCGGGGAAAATCTTATCTCCTGCGGCCGAGGTTGAAACCGGGCACTCGAGGGAGATCTTATCTCCTACAGCCGAGCTTTTCTCGGGGGAGATCTTATCTCCTTCGGTCGAGGTGGAATTGGGCACTCGAGGGAGATCTTATCTCCTTTGGTCGAGGTCGGTGCGGACGCTGAGGTTTCCCTCCTGTTCCTGATTTCGACTTTGCTCGCGCTAGGACGAGGTTCTCCTCCTGTTCCTAGTCGAGGTTGGCTCGGTCGCTCGGGAGAGATCTTATCTCTGGTCGAGGTTGTCAACGGTCGCTCGGGAGAGATCTTATCTCTAGCCGAGGTTGTTGGAGATCCTATTTTTGGTGGACTTCGGAGCTCGAACTTGGACTTTGCTCGCGTTAGGACGAGCCCAGCTCGTCTAACGGGCCGTGGGGGCACATTCGGACCATCGTCCGTCTCCCCCCGCCTCGTCCTTTGTGAACGAGGTCTTCGACTTTACTCGCGTTAGGACGAGGTTCTTCTCTTATTCCTAACGGGCCCACGATCGCTCGGAAGAGATCTTATCTCTAGCCGAGGTTGTCAACGGTCGCTCGGAAGAGATCTTATCTCTAGCCGAGGTTGTTGCTCACGTTAGGACGAGGTTCTTCTCCTGTTCCTAACGTGGCAATTATTAACTGCTTGTTCTCTGTCATCGCATAGTTTTCGCATCCAGAAATAATATTATCGAAAGGAAAGAATTTTATTGAAAGGAAGTTACTAGCAGCGCATCCCCAAATTCTATATTTCAAGGTCGTGGTAGCGTTGTTCCCCCGCGTTTCTTCGGTAATAAGTTCCGAGGTGGACGACCTCATGCTGGCCTCAATTTGGTGCAAGCTCTTGTCGCTGGGAGACGACGAATCGCTGATGCACCGAGATCCTTCCAGGGGCAATGTGGATGACGCCGTAAGGTGGCCGACCTTCTTGCGGTCTCTAGCTATGGCAGCGCCGAGCTCCTTGCCGTCTCTGGCTATGGCAGCGCCCTTGGCCGATCTTTTCCTGCTTCAGACCGGTGTCGGAGGAATTTACTCAGCCGCCCCTTTCTGACGAGCTCCTCAATTTCGTCTCGGAGCTGGATGCATTCCTCGGTGTCGTGGCCATGGTCGCGATGGTAGAGGCAGTACTTATTTCGATCGCGCTTGTTTGGGGGAGACTAACCCTTTCGGTCTTGGCAGTTGGTTCTTCACTTCGGTGAGAATCTGAGTTCGAGGAGCGTTGAGGGGGGCATAGTGGCGGAACCTTCCGGGAGGAGGGCTTCTTCGCGCCCCTCTGTCGGGGCTCCCTTGGTGGTGAGTTCGAGGAGTTCGCTCCCGCCTGCTTTCGGAGGGGGTCTGCGAGTGCGGCCGAACTTCGCTCGGCTCTTCATCGTCCGCCAGCCGCTCTCAGGGCTTCCTCGTCTTTCAACTTGAAGGCTTCTTCCGCACGGGCATATCTCTCGGCCGGAGCCAACAGATCGGCGAAGTCCCTGGGATACTTTTTTTCAGAGAGAACAGCAAGCCATTTTTCTGAAGGCCGCCCTTGAGCGCGGCCATCGCAACAGACTGGTCCAAGTCTCGGACCTCTAATGCCGCGGCGTTAAATCGGATGACGTAAGCCCGAATGGATTCTTCCCGCTTCTACTTGACATTCATCAGGGAGTCCGAACCTCGGCGCGGACGTCGGTTGCTGATGAAGTTCGCCGCAAACTGACTGCTTATCTGATCAAAAGAGAAGATCGTACTCGGCTTCAATGTCGAGTACCAGTTTCTAGCTACTCCCTTTAAGGTAGATGGGAAAGCTCGGCACAGTATGGTGTCTGAAGTACCGTGGAGAGCATCATGGCGCGGAAGGCCTCCAGATGATCAATCGGATCAGAAGTTCCATCGTAGCTTTCCAGTTGAGGGAGCTCGAAGGTCGGTGGAACTGGTTCTTGCATAATTCGGAGAGAGAAGGGAGGTTTGGCATGGACGTCGGCATGATGAGCTGGGGCGACGCGGTCGAGCTCTTCAATATGCTGATCCATCTTCCGCAGTCTGTAATCGAGGGCGTCGTCTTGGCTGCAGGTCTTGGAGGGCTTCCGACTACGAATGGGGAAGGTCTCCCCCAGAAGAGAACAATGATCCGAACACGGATCTTCGGCCCTCTGCTTCCCCTTCTCCGGGGCGACAGGTACGCTGGCCCTGGTACTCTTCCTTGGGGCCGGTTCCCGACGTTCCAATGGTGGGTTTCCTGGTGGAGTCGCCACCGGAGGCTGCTGTATAGCCTGTAATGCTTCCGTGAGGCCACGGACCTGTCGGACAAGTAGGTCGAACTGCTCCACACCCACCGCAGGTACAGATGGAACCTGAGCTGTCGGGGCTGAAGCAGGAACAAACGGATCTGGATGGGATCAGACCGCGGAGGCCGACGAGCGCCGTGTCGAAGCTCTCGGATGCATTTTTCTCTTCGGGAGAAAATGGAGATCTCCGGAGAGGGAAGAGAACAGTCGCCGAGCACTCCTTTAAGAACAAGGGAACCTCGAAGGTTCAAGCCATTCCTCTAGCACCAATCTGTTGACGCAGAAATTGGTCGTCGCCGGAGTCCGCTGGAGTGGAGGCCGCTGAGGTTGTCGTCGGGGACCTGCAAAACAGAGTTCCATCTGGAGCTGATGGGGGGTGGCTCCGGCAGGACCCTCCGACGATCAAGTCAGCTCTGGCCAACAGAAATGGAGTGCTCGGAAATGAGTTTTGGAGCTTGAAGAAGAGGAGAGCTTAGAGATCAGAGAGATTAGCGTATCTGGAGGGTCCTTTTTATAGCGGAGCTTGATGGTGACAGCTGCAGCCGCGTGTTGGCGGGCCGCTCGAGGTTCGACGGAGCCAGTCTCAAGAGGTGCTGTGCGGCGGATTGATGGTGACAGCCATCGCCGCTTGATAGCGGGTCGCTATCGCTCTTGCGGCGGACTGATGGTGATGGCTGCAGAGCTAAGAGCGGCGGACTGATGGTGATGGCTGCAGAGCCAGCCGAATGAAGGGTTGAAGGCCTTCGTCGTGTGCCCATTTCGGAGGAGTTCGGGCTCCTGAAGAGGAAGCTTGGAACCGGGCACTCGGGGGAGATCTTATCTCCTTTGGCCGAGGTCGGTGCGGGCGCTCGCGTTAGGACGAGGTTTTCCTCCTGTTCTTGATTTCGACTTTGCTCGCACTAGGATGAGGTTCTCCTCCTGTTTCTAGCCGAGGTTGGCTCGGTCGCTCGGAAGAGATCTTATCTCTAGCCGAGGTTGTCAACGGTCGCTCGGGAGATCTTATCTCTAGCCGAGGTTGGAGATTTTGTTTTTCATGGACTTCGGAGTTCGAACTTGGACTTTGCTCGCGTTAAAACGAGCCCATCTCGTCTAACGGGCTGTGGGGGCACATTCGGACCGTCGTCCGTCTCCCCCCGCCTCGTCCTTTGTGAACGAGGCCTTCGACTTTGCTCGCGTTAGGACGAGGTTCTCCTCCTGTTACTAATCGAGGTTGTCCACGGTCGCTCGGAAGAGATCTTATCTCTTGTCGAGGTCGTCAACGATCGCTCGGAAGATCTTATCTCTAGCCGAGGTTGATGCTCGCGTGAGGACGAGGTTTCTCCTTTTGTTCCTAACGGGCCCACGGTCGCTCGGAAGAGATCTTATCTTTGGCTGAGGTTGTCAACGGTCGCTCGGAAGAGATCTTATCTCTAGCCGAGGTTGATGCTCGCGTTAGGACGAGGTTCTCCTCCTGCTCCTAACGTGCCCACGGTCGCTCGGGAGAGATCTTATCTCTAGCCGAGGACTCGGTCGCTCGGGGAGAGATCTTATCTCTAGCCGAGATTGATGCTCGTGTTAGGACGAGGTTCTCCTCCTGTTCCTAACGTGCCACGGTCGCTCGGAAGAGATCTTATCTCTAGCCGAGGTCCGAGGTTGTCCACGGTCGCTCGGGAGAGATCTTATCTCTGGTCGAGGTTGTCAACGGTCGCTCGTTGAGATCTTATCTCTAGCCGAGGTTGAGCTCGCGTTCTTCCCTCCTGTTTCTAACGGGCCCACGGTCGTTCGGGAGAGATCTTATCTCTAGCCGAGGTTATTAACGGTCGCTCGGGAGAGATCTTATCTCTAGTCGAGGTTGTTGCTCACGTTAGGACGAGGTTCTCCTCCTGTTCTTAACGCGACAATTATTAACTGCTTGTTCCCTGTCATCGCATAGTTTTCGCATCCAGAAATAATATTATCGAAAGGAAAGAATTTTATTGAAAGGAAGTTACTAGCAGCACGTCCCCAAATTCTATATTTCAAGATCGTGGTAGCGTTGTTCCCCCGCGTTTCTTCGGTAATAAGTCCCGGGGTGGACGACCTCCTCATGCTGGCCTCCTCAATTTGGTGCAAGCTCTTGTCGCTGGGAGACGACGAATCGCTGATGCACCGAGATCCTCCCAGGGGCAATGTGGATGACGTCGTAAGGTGGCCGACCTTCTTGCGGTCTCTAGCTATGGCAGCGCCGAGCTCCTTGCCGTCTCTGGCTATGGCAGCGCCCTTGGCCGATCTTTTTCTGCTTCAAGCCGGTGCCGGAGGAATTTACCCAGCCGCCCCTTTCTGACGAGCTCCTCAATTTCGTCTCGGAGCTGGATGCATTCCTCAGTGTCGTGGCCGTGGTCGCGATGATAGAGGCAGTACTTATTTCGATTGCGCTTATTTGGGGGAGACCGTAACCTTTTCGGTCTTGGCAGCTGGTTCTTCACTTCGGTGAGAATTTGAGTTCGAGGAGCGTTGAGGGGGGCATAGTTGCGGAACCTTCCGGAAGGAGGGCTTCTTCGCGCCCCTCTGTCGGGGCTCCCTCGGTGGTGAGTTCGAGGAGTTCGGGCCCGCTTGCTTTCGGAGGGGGTCTGTGAGCGTGGCCGAATTTCGCTCGGCTCTTCATCATCCGCCAGCCGCTCTCTCAGGGCTTCCTCGTCTTTCAACTTGAAGGCTTCTTCTGCACGGGCATATCTCTCGGCCCGAGCTAGTAGATCGGCGAAGTCCCTGGGATATTTTTTTTTCAGAGAGAACAGCAAGTCATTTTTCTGAAGGCTGCCCTTGAGCGCGGCCATTGCAACAGACTGGTCCAAGTCCCGGACCTCTAATGCCGCGGTGTTAAATCGGGTGACGTAAGCCCGGATGGATTCCTTCCGCTTCTGCTTGACATTCATCAGGGAGTTCGAACCTCGGCGCGGACGTCGGCTGCTGATGAAGTGAGCCGCGAAATGACTGCTCATCTGATCAAAAGAGAAGATTGTACTCGGCTTCAATGTCGAGAACCAGTTTCTAGCTACCCCTTTAAGGTGGATGGGAAAGCTCGGCACAGTATGGCGTCTGAAGCACCGTGGAGCAGCATCATGGTGCGGAAGGCCTCCAGATGATCAACCGGATCAGAAGTTCCATCGTAGCTTTCCAATTGAGGGAGCTCGAAGGTCGGTGGAACTGGTTCTTGCATAATTCGGAGAGAGAAGGGAGGTTCGGCATGGACGTTGGCATGATGAGCCTGGGCGACGCGGTCGAGCTCTTCAATACGTCGATCCATCTCCCGCAGTCTGTAATCGAGGGCATCGTCTTGGCTGCAGGTCTTGGGGGGCTTCCGACTACGAATGGGGAAGGTCTCCCTCAGAAGAGAACAATGATCCGAACACGGATCCTCGGCGCTCCGCTTTCCCTTCTCCGAGGCGACAGGTACGCTGGCCCTGGTACTCTTCCTTGGGACCGGTTTTCGACGTTCCAATGGTGGGTTTCCTGGTGGAGTCGCCATCGGGGGCTGCTGTATAGCCTGTAATGCCTCCGTGAGGCCACGGACCTGTCAGACAAGCAGGTCGAACTGCTCCACACCCACCGTAGGTACAGGTGGAACCTGAGCTGCTGGAGTTGAAGCAGGAACAAACGGATCTGGATGGGATCGGACCATGGAGGCCGACGAGCGCCGTGTCGAAGCTCTCCTCGGAGGTATTTTCTCTTCGGGAGAGAAAATGGAGATCTCCGGAGAGGGAAGAGAAAAGTCGTTGAGCACTCCTTTAAAAACAAGGGAACCTCGAAGGTTCAAGTCCTTCCTCTAGCGCCAATCTGTCGGTCGTCGCTGGAGTCCGCTGGAGTGGCGGTCGCCGTTGGGGACCTACAAAACAGAGTTCCATCCGGAGCCGGTGGGGGGTGGCTCCGGCAGGACCCTCCGACGATCAAGTCAGCTCTGGCCAATAGGAATGGAGTGCTCGGGAATGAGTTCCGGAGCTTGAAGAAGAAGAGGAGAGCTTAGAGATCAGAGAGATTAGCGTATCTGGAGGGTCCTTTTTATAGCGGAGCTTGATGGTGACAGCTGCAGCCGCGTGTTGGCGGGCCGCTTGAGGTTCGGCGAAGCCAGTCTCACGGAAAGGTGCCGTGTGCGGTGGGTTGATGGTGACAGCCATCGCCGCCTGATAGCGGGTCGCTATCGCTCGCGGTGGACTGATGGTGATGGCTGCAGAGCTTGCGGCGGATTGATGGTGATGGCTGCAGAGCCAGCCGAATGAAGGGTTGAAGATCTTCGTCGTGTGCCCATTTCGGAGGAGTTCGGGCTCCTGAAGAGGAAGCTTAGAAGGAGTTCGGCTCCCATAGGCGGCGGCTAAGGCTCGGCCGCTGGGGAGTTTGGTAGGAACTCGGTCGGTGAGAAGTCCGGGCCGAAGAGGAAGCTTGGAGGAGAGTTGGGCTCTCGTACGCATCTGGCTGGAGGAGTAGCTAAGGTTCGGCTGCTGAGAGTTTGGAATGAGCTCGGTCGCTGGAAGTTCGGCCGAGGGATGACCGCTGAGGAGTTCGGCTGCTGAGAGGTCTGAAGGAGCTCGGCTGAGGCCCGGCCGTTGGGAGTCCGAAGGAGCTCGGCTGATAAGTAGTTCGGCCGGCTGAACGGATTAGAAGAAGCTCGGCCGCTGGGGGTTCGGCTGAAGCCCGGTTGCTTGGAGTCCAAGGAGCTCGGCCGCTAAGTAGTTCGGCCGACTGTAGGAGTTCGGCTAAGATCCGTCCGTCGAAGCTCTTCCGCGGCTACAGGTTGCATTAGGCCGAGCATCGAGCTAGACTTCGGTGGGAGTGGGATTTATCCCCAACAGTTTTAATAAGACCAATGAACAAATAACTTCTGGTTATCTTTCTTTAAATCAATCCATTAGGGATTAGATGAGAGTTGTTCCTTTATTCAATCCTGAAGATGCTTGACCATATGCTTTAACGGCTCAAAAACAAGTGTTGCGCTATGACACAAGGAGAGCAATGTGTGGTGGGGATGATAGCAGTGCACAAAGTTATATTCATGTTGTTTGGGGCTCTTGGAATGATCAAGCAGCTTGGCGGAGTGGTCGAGGGGCTGCCGCAACCAACAAACAAGTGGTGGAGTGTAGCTAATATTGATAGGAATGATGAGGGGAAGAATGTAGTGTGGTATGGAGTGCAAAACAGTTCTGGTCCTAGTGTTTTTAAAGCAAAGCAATGGATCACAAATTCGGTGTTTTACTTGCAGTGAAAGAGGACAACTCTTATGCTTGTCCGAAGAGTGAACCTGGCTGAGTTTGAAGAAATAGAGGTGCTAGACGCTGTTTATGATGATTATAATGATGAGAATGAAGAAGTTGATGCTTATCCAATTTAAGGGAAGTCTTTGGTGGGTTGAAGAGTGATGACAACGCTCTTATGATGATTGGCCTCAGCGTAGCATTATCTAGACATGTGTTCTTTTTGGTGGGAATGTATGTGATCTAATTATTGGTGGGGAAGGGTTGAGAATGTTATTTCAAATGATGCTGTGGAAAAGCTAATGTTGCCTACTGCAGTGTCATTTTGTAGAGGTGACGAGAAGTATACCTTGCATCTTCTTAAGGGAGAAGGTAAAGAAGAAGCTACTCATTCTTCTACAAGAAGCAAGTTTCATGGATTTTATCCGCCAAAAAGTTTGAAGCTGAGCAGAAAAATGGGAGTTTTGTATGCGTTGGTCAGCGAGATGGTAAAGGGTGACTAGCCCTACTATGATTTGAGTCAAATCTGGTCCACATGATGCTTCATATGGCAAGAAAAGCAAGTTTAAGTAAATTTTTGCATCCTCAATGTTTGATTTAAGATTTGTTAATCATGTCTTTGTGGCAGTTCCTGACATGCCTGTTTAGTATGTAGTAGGGCATGCTTGTCTAATTAGGAATGTTGATGGGTAAGCTAAAACTGCCATAAAGAGAAGTAATTGCTGTAAGGAAAACCATCCAGTTGATGGGATGTTGTTAAGAATGTAATTTCTGAATTCTCAACAAAGCCAACCAACCAAATTTTTATGACGCCAAATGATTGAGGTGTTGGTATGATGCCTTAGATGTACTGATGTTAACCTCACTCTCCATCCATTTGAAGATTCTTAAAATTTATTGAATATATATATGTGTGTGTGTGCGCGCGCGTGCTTACTTTTTTCCCTTCAAATTGTTTTGCTCCTTATGTACCTCAAATATTACAGCAAAAAACATACTTGGAGACAGACAATTGATCATTTTGGTTGGTGACAGATATTCCTGCATATATGTGATAATAGATGTTTGGTTGTAAATGTACGTATATTACTATTACAGATGTATGATCCCATGTTGTGGTGTCTGAAATTTCTGTATGATTTTGGGTTTATTGCATGATTCTTGATGAAACTATTTTGAGATATTTCACTATTCTCTGTCAAGCTAGCAACAATCTTCTTACAGGTTGAGGCATTTATTTCACCCTGGAAGTTTTTTGACTGAATGCTGCCATTGCAACTTATAATGTTCTCGATTTTACTGAAATTGTTAGTTGAGTCTAAGCTATACATGTGTAATGGCAAAATGTCTGGAGTCAACAAAATACCATATAGTGATGAGCGCCATTATTTGTGGCCTAGAACAATTTCACTCAGTTGGAACCATTATACTTTTAAAATTTATTCCTGCTTTCCCTGGTTCTAGGTTGTGCATAGGAGAAATTGGCTAGATATTACACTTGACTTGTATTATTCATGTACCATGCTCATGACTTTCAGGGAAGGGGAATAGAGATGGGAGACTAAAATCTTTATCTCTCTCCCTCCCTCCCTCCTTGTGCTGTGTGTGTGTTTGCGTGCAAATAGAGAGACATGGGAGAATAAAATTGTTCACCTTTGCTCTCCTAAAATCTGTAGATTTTCGTTCATGTATTTAGGGCATGGGTCCCACCATGTTAGTCATTTAAACAAATAAGAAAATGGTGCTTTTGGACTCCAGATTCGTGTGCCCCACTTTAGGAGTTTCGTGTATGCAATGGATAGATTATGCCTTGAATGTTCTTTTATATGTTGCCTTGGTGATGTGTCATGGAATCTGGTTAAAAAGTACAATTTCCCTTTGTTCATGAATTTTAGCAAAGTCTCTGTTACTTTAGATTGGAATTTTTATTTTTTATTTTTATATTTTTTGTAGCCTAGTTACTATACCCCATCTCTGTACATTTTATGCTTTATAGATTTATTTGTGAGACTGTTTATGTTCACCAGGAAATGGGCATTCATGGTGGGAAGAAAGGCATATTTGATATTCAGTGACACCATATCCGCGAACTCAAATTCAGTTTGTTTCATCAGGACTGCCATCTGGAATCAGATAAACCAGATTTGTGTTATTTCCTTTTCCATTTTGTCCTTAGTTTTGCATGTACTGCTGTAGCTATTCAAATAAAAAATTAGTTGTCTACATGTGTTTAACTTATTAGCATGACCCTAAGAGAGGTATACACATGAAACTGTGGGATTGATGGCAGTCCTCATGTTTTCTACCTTGAAGTCAGAGACTCCATTGATGACTTTAGAGAGAGGTAAAACATCTCTGGATGATTATCTGTGATGAGTAAATTTGTTATCTTTAACTCTTCGCCCTCAAATCTG
The DNA here is from genome assembly GCA_006176705.1 of Cocos nucifera. Classification (NCBI taxonomy): domain Eukaryota; kingdom Viridiplantae; phylum Streptophyta; class Magnoliopsida; order Arecales; family Arecaceae; genus Cocos; species Cocos nucifera. The sequence goes on along the minus strand of QRFJ01000818.1, from coordinate 260,159 downwards.
CGCTGGTCCCGGCTGTATTGCCATCTCAGTAACTTTTATGATCAGTACATGGAGGCTTGTCCCACGCAAGAAATGGTCTCCAGCTCTGGCAATTTTGGTCCTGTTTTGTGTTCTGTTCTATCGACTTGTTCAATTGCCCAGCCCCGGGTCGGTCGTTACATGGACGGGAACATTATCACAGGAATGGTCTTTTCTGACCTTTAGAAGTTTCTTCGTGGTCTAATTGAAATGGTTTCCAGTCTGGTTTGGTTGAAGGTAATAGAAAAATTATGGATTGGGAAGCCGTCAAACATGACTTATTTGGTACGGTTTATACAGTTGATACGAGGGGTTTATAATTAAATGAGATTTTTTAGGATTAATTTGAAATCTTGTGCGCATATAGACATTAAGTATTATATTTGATTTATTAGTAGTAAGATAAAGTAAGGATCTGATGAAGTTTAAGATTGTGAAGATTCATAGGGTTGTCAATTAGTTTAGCATTTTTTATTCTAAATTTTTTAAGTATTTTTTTTATATATTTGCTTTGGTTGAAGATTTTTTTTTGTTTATTTGATTTAGAGTTCAAGAAAAAAATTTACTTCTTTTATCGTACTCATCTCGAATTTTTTCTATATTAACTTAGCACAATCTTGATAAAGAATTTTATTAATAACATTAAAAATAATGCTATCCATATAAATTAATTTACATAATTAATAAATCATCATTTCTTATTTTTAAGAATAGAATAGTGTTTATATATTTTTTTAATAAATTTATTATCAAGTAATAATTTACTTAATCTTTCATGCTATAAATGTAAAGTTTGTTTTAAATCTTGTAATACTTTATTTAATTTATAGATATGATTTGAAAAAATATAATTTTCAAATATAGGAGATTGTTCAACGTATACTTAATCATTTAAAAATGTCTTAACATCTTTTTATATGGATTAAAATTTATGAAACATGCAAATGTAAATAATAAGTAAATAGTTTCTAATTTACCTACATGTGCAAAGATTTTATTAAAATTAATTTCTTCTTTCTGATTGCAATCTTTAGCTATAATTTTTATTTTATTTTTTATAATAATTTTATTTTCATCTAGCTTATTTTTATATATTTATTAAGTTTCAATTACTAAAGATTAATAGCTCTACTTATGAATATTCAAATCTTATTTTTTTTCAAATTAGTTAAGTTCTTCCTTTATAGTATTTATTTAATTAGAACTATTTTTAGCTTTTTCAATGGACTTAGGTTTAATTTGTAAAACAAAAGCTAAATGATTATTAACATTTTTTTAAAGATGAGTGAGTTATTAACCTTTGTGAAGAATTATCAATGATAAGATATTTAGGGTGATTTTAAGCATGTCTCCATTCTTTGGCTAAGTTTTCACCATGTTTTTGATTATTCTCAAAGTGTCCTTTTCAACTTCATCTTCTTTAGCATTTTCTTTTTTGATTTGTGTTGAGATCTCTAGAGTAAGAGTTTCTATATCATCATTAACATTTTTTTTTTCAAAAAAATATCATTAGCTTCGTCAAAGACAATATGGATAGATTCTTTAACAATCAAGATTTTTTTATTAAAAATTTTATGTCTGATGAAAAGTATCTACGAAAGATACCTTTATTCATCTTAGTATCAATTTTTTTAATCTTATCTTTTCTGCTATTTAACATAAAACATCGGCAACTAAAAATATAAAAGCAAATAGTATTGGGATTGATATCTTTTCAAAGCTCATGAAGAATTTTTTATAAAGTCAGATCAAAGTATGATTCAAAATATAATATGGTGTGTTAATTACTTTCATTTAAAAATATGTTGGAAGATCATTTTCACATAACATAGTATGGCTATTGCTTCTAAAGGTTGTTTTTTTTTTTTTTTTTTTTTTTTTTTTTTTTTTTTACAACTCTATTTTGTTGATGTGTTTTTGGTGCAAAAAAAATTGTACTCATTTTTTTATTATAAAAATATTTAAATTATTAATTTTTAAATTTAATTTCATGATCATTTTGAATATAAATAATAGTAGAATTATTTTTATTTGATACTTTTTGATAAAATTTTGGAAATATGGAAAATACTTCATTATTTTGTGTCAAAAACAAAATCCAAATGAATAAAAAAAAAGTCATCAACAATCATAAGCCGTTGGGGTTGGCAAAAACAAAGGAAAAGACTTGGAATAGGGGAGGCCTATTCTTGCTCACATCTAGCGGCTCATCTTCTAAATTACAAGCAACCATGAACCCCCTATAGATTGGAAGAAAAGAAAAAAGAAAATCTAGACATGACGTCGGCTTTGGTGAGGTCTCATAGTCGGTCATCGAAAAAAATCCCAAAGATTCTATCATGGAAAATCAAGAATAAGTTGGAAGAATGATGGATGGGGTTTGGGGTGAAATGAATTGAGGGAGGAGAAGTTCTTTTATAGATAAAAAATCTTAGGATTTAGCATGCCCTAAATTCTTTTTCTTAGGTAGGATCAGAGAAGAGGAGTCTTCCTTCCCTCGATCACATGCATAGCACGTGCAAGCTCCAATTTTTTGGATGCTTTAAAAGTCATGCACAAAAATATCCTTTGGGTCCTTTTCTCAGATAGAATCGGAGAAGAGGAGTCTTCCATCCCTCAGTCACATGCATGCACATGTGCAAGTTCCAATTTTTTGGATGCTTTAAAAGTCATGCACAAAAATATCCTTTGGATCCTTTTTAGACTTTTAAGGGTTGAGCCCTTATAAGGGGTTGCCCCAATGATGATTCTTTTTGAAGGGAAATTCTGATTTTTCGGTCCAGGTTCGTCCAGATCTGATTAGATCAAGAGATATATTTCAAAAATTTTCTCTTGATCTCAATCAGATCTTGATATGTTTCAGATCTGATTCTTATTATTTTAACAAATAAAATAAAATAAGATAAATTAAATCAAATTCAATTTACCTGATTTGGGTAATCCTATTACCCTGTAGATGATCCTGATTGCAGCGGAAGGTTCTGGATCTTAGCCACGCAAGCGCCTGGCCTCTACCGGTATCCACTCGGGTTGGATCTGGAGATCCTCTTCTTCTCTATCACACCTCCAAAAATCAGATCTGGATCTGATCTGGAGGATCTTCAAAACTCTTTTGAAGATCTGCAGTCGTCCTTTTGCAGCAGCGCAGCCTTCTTGCTTTTGATCGCCTTTCCTTGATCTGAATCGCACCAACCTAAGTCCAAAACACTTTTGGACGTGGAGAGCAAGGGGAGAAGAGACTATGGCATGGAGAAGGAGGGGAGAGGCAGCCTTGGGGCGTATCTAATAGCATTGGAATTAGGGTTGGGCGCAGGGTCTTATTTATAGACCTCTTGTGATCCAACTCCTCTTCCTCTCAACCAATCACAACCCTTTGTGAAATCAGATCTAAATCTGATTGGTTGGAATAGAGACCCCTGGATTCCTCCTTAGAGGGCGCCTAAGACCAGTCAAACTGGATTCTTAGTAGAACTCTGATTGGAATCCAAAAGGGAGGTGGAGTCCTTGTCCAACAAGGACTCCTAGGCGCCTCCTACTTGGGCTCACGCCACCCTTGGCGTGCGCCCTTCTCCTTGCCAGGTTCTGGCAGGGGGACAGGCCCCCACCAGCTCTCCAATAGGTGCATGACATGTGGTCAAAAGTCAAAGTGTCAATGGTCAACGTTTGACCAGTCAAAGGTAGACTTTTGACCAAAGTCAAAGAACAAGAAATGGCAGGTGACCAAAAATGGCAGGTAATGTCTTACAAATAAGACAACCTATTCTGACTTGGACAACCTCCAGTCAGACCATATGAAGGCCTCTGATTGAGCACAAACTCCTTTGGCTCAGTCAGGACAACTTATTTATGATAGTAAAAGAAGAACGTTAGGTTCAATCGAGTGCTAGCACGATTTCCTTGAACCTAATTGAATCTCATTCAGATCCATTGAACTAGATCAGTTCAATTGATGATCACCAGATTCAAACCCTTGTTTGTGTGACCCAGTTAGGTTCAGTTCTGTATGGTAATGGGATATGTCATGATCTCTATCATAGACATCATCGAAACTCCTTTCGATGGATCAGAACTCTTCTGATTCGAACAGCTAGAATGATCGATCATCTAAATCATTCTAATTGCTCCCAAAATCCACCAGTGACACCTAGCAGTATATGGTGGCAACCCATCAGAGCTGAATGCGAACCTCTTGGTGCAGCTACCTGTGTGATTAAGTTCTTCTATCTTGAGCCCCGATCAGATTAGGGTTAAGGTGAACTCGTCAAACCCTAGTCTCTGTCATATGATGTAATCATTCGATTCGAGTCCAATGTGAAAATCTAAATAGAAACTCTTTCTATTATTTCACTCTACCATGGCCATGGATTTCTGGACTTGATTCTCATGATCATCATAGGGCTACTCCTCTACCACCGAGGTAGATAGATCCCATCTTGATGCAATCCAGTTCCTACAATGAACATGCTATAGCCAACATACACCTCAGGGTTCCATATGGCTAGGAGACCGAGTAATGGTGTAGTCAAACTATAACACCCTCAAGGTGAACTGCCGATGCATCTCAGGTCAAAGAACCAGACACACTACTGCAGCATCGAGTCAGTCATTGACGAGAAGGTAGACTCCCTAATGACTACTCGAGGTGGTCACGCTCAGTGCCCTCGTTCTCTAACGAGTACCTGTACTCTCGCTCCGGTGTCTCCACACCGTAGACTCAAGACTCATCTACTAAAGAGAAGCGATCGTACACCAACCTTCCGGATCAATCACCATCCTCGTGATGATCCTATGGTCGGAAGCATTTTATGAGTTAATAATGATTATTCATGTCTTAAATTTTCAACTCTTGAAAATATGAATTATCATTACCATTAACTCAAAGGATGTATCACAGACACTAAATACACATATGTGATAGAAAATAACCCATTTTATTAATTATAGTCAAAATTATAATTTTGCCCCTAGAAGTGTGTTGGGGATAAATCCCGCTCCTGCCGAAGCCCGGCCCGACGCTCAGCCCAATGTAACCAGTAGCCGCTGAAGAGCTTTAGCGCCAGGCGCCAGGCCGAGCCCCTACCACGGCCGAACTGCCTAGAGGCCGAACTCCCCTGCGCCAAGGTCCGGGCCGAACTGCCTAGAGGCCGAACTCCCCTGCCCAGGACCGGGCCGAACTGCCTAGAGGCCGAACTCCCACCGCCAGCCGAACTTCCTGACGGCCGAGCTCCTTGGACTCCAAGCGGCTGGACTTCTTCGGGAGACGGACTCCTCCCAGACGCCCGTTCGGCCATCCGAGCTCCTCCCGGGTTTTCCCTTCAGCCGAACTCTCCTACGAGCCCGAACTCCTTCGGGCCCCACGGCCGAACTCCTTCGGACTTCCCACGGCCGAACTCCTTCGGACCGACCCCAGGCGAGCCCATGCAGCCGAACTCCTTCGGACTTCCCACGGCCGAACTCCTTCGGACCGACCCCAGGCGAGCCCATGCAGCCGAACTCCTTCGGACTTCCCACGGCCGAACTCCTTCGGACCGACCCCAGGCGAGCCCGTGCAGCCGAACTCCTTCGGACCGACTTCAGGCGAGCCCAAGTGGCCGAACCCCTTCGGACCGACCCTAGGCGACCGAACTCCTCAGCAAGCCCTGGCCGAACCAACTAGCAACCTAAGTCCTTCAACTGGCCAGCCGAGCTTCTTCGGGCCTCTCAGCGGTCGAACTCCTCGGCAACCGTCCCGCGGCCGAACTCTACAGATGGCCGACCCTTCAGCCAGACGAACTCCCCCAGCTTCCCCCTCGGCCGAACTCTGTTACAAGTCCGAACTCCATTGGACGAACTGTCGCCTGCAGCAAGACCGGACGGCGCCTTCCTCTCCGTACCGGACTCCATGCGGCCCACGACTCGCCGGTATGGCTCCCACGATGACTCGCCGGTATGGCTCCCACGATCTACCGGACGACGCCTTCCTCTCCGTACCGGACTCCATGCGGCCCACGACGGCACTCGCCCACGACTCGCCGGTATGGCTCCCACGATCTACCGGACGACGCCTTCCTCTCCGTACCAAACTCCATGCTGCCCGACGACTCTCTGCCAGACGGCACAGCCGTCACCATCAACTAAGCTCCGCTATAAAAGGACCCCTCCCGACATACTAAGGCTAAGCTCTCTGAACTCTCGACTCTCTAAGCTCTCCTCCACATCTCTAAGCTCCGGAACTCATTCCGAGCACTCCATTACTGTTGGCCGGAAACTAACTTGACCGTCGGAGGGTCCTGCCGGAGCCACCACCCCACCGGTTCCGGACGGGACTTCGTTTTGCAGGTCCCCGGCGGCGCCCAGCGGCCTCGATTGCGGCGACCTCCGGCGGCGACGGATTTCTGCACCAACAGATTGGCGCTAGAAGGAAGGGCCTGAACCTTCGAGGTTCCCTTGTTCTTAAAGGAGTGCTCGGCGACGATTTCCTTCCCCTGCTCCGGATCTCTCTTCTCCCTCTTCAGTATTCCTTTTCTGGAAAGAAAAATGCCCCCCAGAAGAGCCTCGACCCGGAGGTCGGCAGCCTCCGCGGCCCGATCCCGTTCGGGTCCGTCCGCTCCCACTCCGGCCCCGGCGACACGGGCCCGCTCCGTACCCGCGGTGGATGCGGAGCGGTTCGACCTGCTTGCCCAGCAGGTCCGCGATCTTACGGAGGCGGTGCGGGCGGTGCAGGCCACGCATTCGCGAGGTCCGGCGCCCACTCGACCGGCGCGGGGTTCCCCGGAGCCCGGGAACCCAGTCCAGGAGCGACCGATGTGGGCTACCCGACCTCCGGCCCTCGGGAGAGAAGGGCAGCCGGCAAGGAGCCCCTGCTCGGACCGCGGCTCGACCCAGGGAGAGGCTTCACACCTATTCCGCGAGAAGACCTTGGGGATTAAGGATCGCGAAGACTTCCTGGATCAAAGGCTCTTGGAGATGGGACGACGCATAGAAGAACTTCGTCATACTCCTTCCTCCCGCGGTAACGATATTTGCACTGATCCTCCCTTCTCACAGAAAATTATGCAGGAACAGGTACCGCCGAACTTCAAGCTCCCGCATTTTGAAAGCTACGATGGGACCACCGACCCGGTCGACCATTTGGAGGCCTTTCAGGACTACGATGTTGCTCCATGGCGCGCCTGATGCCATTTTGTGTCGGGCTTTCCCTTCTACCCTCAAAGGAGCGGCCAGGAATTGGTACTCGGCGCTTAAGCCGGGCACCATCCTGTCATTTGACCAAATGAGTCAACAATTCGCGGCCCACTTTGTCAGCAGCAAACGGCCGCGCAGAGGCTCGGATTCCTTGTTGGCCATCAGGCAAAAAGAGGGGGAGCCCATCCGGGCTTACGTCACCCGGTTCAACGCTGCCGCGCTGGAAGTCCGGAACCTGGACCAATCAGTTGCTATGGCCGCGCTCAAGGGCGGCCTTCAGAAGAACGACCTGTTGTTCTCCCTGGAAAAGAAATATCCCAGGGATTTTGCTGACATGCTAGCTCGGGCCGAAAGCTATGCCCGGGCAGAGGAGGCTTTTGAGGCCAAGGATAATGAAGCTCGCGACAAGCGACGAGTAGGCAGAGCGGGAAGGCCCGCCGAAGAAAGAAAGCGCACCGAAGCTTGGCCGCGCTCCCGAACTCCCCCTGGTCGCGGGCGAGCCCGGACTCCACCTCAGGCTCGGGGGCGGGAAGCCACCGACGGAAGGGCACACCGAAGTCCCCCCCGACGCCGAAGTCCCCTCCGGCGCCGAAGTTCCCCCCGGCGCCGAGGTTCTCCCCCGCGACGAGGTTCATCTCCGCGCCAAGGTTCTCCCCTCCGGCGGCGTTTTCACAGCTACGCCCCCCTCAACGCCCCGAAGGCTCAAGTGCTGCTGGAGATCAAGGGAAGCTCGTCCCAAATTGGGAAGGTCCGTACGAAGTGGTAGAGGTCATCCGACCTGGAACCTATCGCCTAAAGGAGCTCGGAGGACTAGCGCTTCCCCGACCTTGGAACTCAGAAAACCTGAGAATGTACTACCAATAGTTTCCCTCAATAAAACCTTGTTGCTCGACACTATCGTTTCAGGGTCGCTGGAAAAAAAGCGAGCGGAAATGTCCCGCTAGGAACAGGAGGAGAACCTCGTCCTAGCGTGAGCAAAGTCGAAGGCCCCGTCCACAAAGGACGGGATGGGGGGAGAAGCGAGGACGACGGTCCTCATGTGCCCCCACAGCCGGCTAGGAACAGGAGGAGAACCTCGTCCTAGCACGAGCAAAGTCAAAGGCCCCGTCCACAAAGGACGGGATGGGGGGAGAAGCGAGGACGACGGTCCTCATGTGCCCCCACAGCCGGCTAGGAACAGGAGGAGAACCTCGTCCTAGCGTGAGCAAAGTCGAAGGCCCCGTCCACAAAGGACGGGATGGGGGGAGAAGCGAGGACGACGGTCCTCATGTGCCCCCACAGCCGGCTAGGAACAGGAGGAGAACCTCGTCCTAGCGTGAGCAAAGTCGAAGGCCCCGTCCACAAAGGACGGGATGGGGGGAGAAGCGAGGACGACGGTCCTCATGTGCCCCCACAGCCGGCTAGGAACAGGAGGAGAACCTCGTCCTAGCGTGAGCAAAGTCGAAGGCCCCGTCCACAAAGGACGGGATGGGGGGAGAAGCGAGGACGACGGTCCTCATGTGCCCCCACAGCCGGCTAGGAACAGGAGGAGAACCTCGTCCTAGCGTGAGCAAAGTCGAAGGCCCCGTCCACCAAGGACGGGATGGGGGGAGAGGCGAGGACGACGGTCCCCATGTGCCCCCACAGCCCGTTGGGAACAAGAGGAGAACCTCGTCCTGAACGTGAGCAAGGTCCAAGGCCGAGCCCCAGATCCTAACGGACGAGCTTCACGGCAGCTGAAGACGAGGTCTCCTCAGACCTCCCATCAAACTCGATATCAGCATCAGCGGGAGACCGGGATCTCCCCAAGCGATCATAAACCTTGACGCAGAAAGAGGAGGTCCCCCGAATCGATCTTCGGTTGAGAAGGCAATGTCAAACTCCGACCTGACACGGGGGCAAACATTGACTCCGGCCTCCAACGTCGGCTTAACACCAAATTTGGCTAGAACGAGTCCCACTTCAAACTCCAAAACATCGACTAGGGATGGAGACCTCCCCCGACTTCAGCTGCAAACAAATGCGGAGCCTGGAAGGAGACTCGGCAGTCGCCTGTTTTGGTACTTCCCTTCCTTCAATTTTTGAAACTCTGGGGAGTGGGGGGGCTTACCTGTTGGTTGAATAAGAAATCCCGCTCCCTGCGAAGCGTCGCCGACGCTCAGCCGCAATGTAACCAGTAGCCCGCTGAAGAGCTTTAGACGGCCAGGACGCCAGGCCGAGCCCCTACCACGGCCCGATACTGCCTAAGGCAGACGCCCTACGCCAACGGTCCCGGGCCGAACTGCTGAAGGTCGAACTCCCCATGCGCCAAGGACCGGGATGCCGAACTGCCCTAGAGGCCGAATCTCCCCCGCCAGCCGAAACTTTCCGCGCCGAGCTCCTTGACTCCAAGCGGCTGGACTTTCTTCGGAGAGACGGACTCTCCCAACGAGCCCATATCGGCCATCCGAGCTCCTCCCGGAGTTTCCCTTCAGGGCCGAAACTCTCCTACGAGCCGACTCCTTTCGGCCCCACGGCCAGGAAAACTCTTCGACTTTTCCCACGGCCGGAACCTCCTTCGGACCGACCCCCAGGCGAGCCCATGCAGCCGAACTCTTTCGGACTTCCACGCCGAACCCTTCGGACCGACCCCGGTGAGCCCATTGCAGCCTGAACTCGCTTCGGACTTCCCGAACTGTTGTCCAAACTCCTTCGGACTGAGCCCAGGCGAGCCCGTGCAGCCGAACTCCTTCGGCACGACTTCAAGGCGAGCCCAAGTTGGCCGATCCCTTTCGGGACCGGCCTCTAGGCGACCGAACCTCCTCAGAAGCCCTGGCGAACCAACTAGCACACCTCAGTCCTTCACTGGCCCAGCCGAGTCCTCTTCGGCCTCTCGGCGTGCGAACGCCTGCGGCAACCGTACCCTGCGGCCGAAACTCTACAGATGGCCGACCCTTCAGCCAGACAACTCCCCAGCTTCCCGCCTCGGCCGAACTCTGTTACAAGTCCGAACTCCATTGGACGAACTGTCCCTGCGGCATAGACCCGAACGAACGCCTTCCTCCCCGTACCGGAACTCCATGCGGCCTCACGAACTCGTCGGTATGACTCCCACGACGGTACCGCCGGTATGGCTCCCACGAATCTACGAGCGACGAACGCCTTCACTCTCCATACCAAACCTCCATGCTGCCCGACGACTCTCTACCAGACGGCACTCTCCGTACCAACTCCATGCTCCCGACGACTCTGCCGGTGATGGCTTCCAACATCTATACCGGACGAGCGGCATTTCCTGCTCCGGTACCAAAACTGCCATGCTTGCCCGACGACGTCTCTGCCAGAACGGCACAGCCGTCACGAGTCGAACTACTCGCCTATAAAAGGGACCCTCGTCCGACATACTAAGCTAAGCTCTCTGGAAGCTCTCGACTGCTTCTCTAAGCTCCGCGCCTCACGCTCTAAGCTCCGGAACTGCATTCCGAGCACTCCAATTACTGGTTGGCCGAAAACTAACTGTGACCGTGAGGGTCCTGCGAGGCCCCGACGCACCGATTCCGACGGGACTTTCGTGTTTTGCAGGTCTCCCGACGGCGCCCAGCGGCTCGATTGCGGCGACCTCCGGCGGCGATGATTATCAGTCACCAAACAAAAATGTATTACCAAGTGTCAGCCAATTCTGGCTTCTACGGGCACATATATCTAACAAATCTGTCCACTTATCCGGTAAAGCCAATTGGCTACAAGTGCTAGTCCCATCTTCCAAGGTTGGGGCTGTCATCTTCTGCCTAGGCCAACGGCTTTGTAAGTGGGTCTGCAGCATCTTATCTGCGGAGTCGACTCTCTTGACCTCAAACGTAACCTTTCTCAAGGTAATCGCAGATGAGATGGTATCAACCCGTTTGCTAGGAACTCTTCCCGGCACAAAACGGTCTGCCAGATTGGTCGACTTTTGATCATCTATATCGGACATGAAGTCCGAGTCTGTGTATCCTTGAAGCTTGGGTTCTCCATTACCAAAGATCAACATTATATCTTAGTTCTTCTTTAAGTACTTTAAGGATTACATTTCACAGAAGTCCAGTGTTCTTCACCTGGATTTGACTGATATTGCTTTGTGATACTCCACACAGGCATGTGCTCATATCAGTCTGTGTTACATAGCATGGCAATACATGAGGCTTCCCTATTGCAAGAAGCATAAGGGACTTGCTCATAGCGTTCTATTTTCTCAGGTGTGCTGGGGCACATCTTCTAGGAAAGATGATACCATGTCTGAAGGTATTAAGTCCCTCTTAGTTTTCCATACTAAAACCTCTCTTAGTACTTTCCTCTATACACAATTTTTCTGTGAAAGTTCCTAGCATCCTATTTCGGCTCTATCCCTCTGACCTTATTTCCTAGAATAAAGGATGCTTAACCTAGTCTTTCATGAGAATTCCTTAGAACAACCACATCCCTTGGACCCTTGATGTCAACATGGAGATATCATCTCCAATAAGGAGAGGTTCCCACGTACAATACGAGGCAAGACAACAGCGCTCCACTGATCCTTTGAAAACATCATGCGTTCTCTTCGTTTTTGATGAAACCAAACTTTTTGATTCACATCATTGAAACGAGTGTTCCAGCTTCGAGGATGCTTGCTTAATGTCCATATATGGACCTTTGCAGCTATGCAAACCTTAGTGATTAAATTATTCACTGGATGTGGAAACCTAGGCGGCTGTTCATATAGATATTCTTCCTCAAAGATATCCATTTAGGAATGGCCGTTTTCACGTCCATTTGGCCATATTCCAATAATCGGAAATAGGCTGCCAACAGCAAGCAATCGTGCGGATGGATTTTAGCATAGCTACCGGGAAAAAAGATATCCTATAGTCAAATGCCTTCGCGTTGACTATAAACTTTTGCCACCATCTAAGCCTTGAATGTCTCCACATTCCCATCCTGCACAATCTTTCTCGTTGAAGATCCATTTACACCCAATAGGTACTATACCTTCTGGGGATCTACCAGGTCCAGACTTGGTTTGAGTGCATCGATCAGATTTCTTGAACTTCATTGCCTCAAGCCATTCTCGGAAGGTCGATATCTGATACGCCTCGTTGTAGTTTTGGGATCATCACCATGAGCCCCATTAACCTATGAGGAACATTTCCTTCTATATCCTCTGAAAATAATACCTCAGTATGCTTTCAGGGGGACGGGACTCTTAATCCATCAACGAGGTGGAGGAGGTAGTGACTTATTGGCTCAACCTGATTGCGTTCCACTTGTCCTTAGCTCTTTTCTGCGTGTGAGACTTTCTCCATCAAAGCTTAATCTACTTTCCAACACCACTATCTTGAATAAAACTATTTTTCAAGAAATATGGCAATGCGACTCACAATCACATGGTGTGGTCTTTCTGGAATGTAGAAATGTATCCTAGACTCTTTAGATATCCTATGGAATTGGAGCTCTAAATGGACGCTAAACTCTAACTTGTCTGCTTGTTGTCTTTTGACATAAGCCGGACAACCCAAATTCTGAGATGAACTCAGACTTGTGTTTTCTTACGCGTGCCATTATCTCATCGGTGTGGTAGAATGATTTTAGAGGGACCCTTATTCAGTAAAATAGATTGAAGTTAAATAAGAATGTCCCCAAAGAAAATCTGGGAGGTCTGTGAAGCTCAATCATGGATCGAACCATATCAATAGAGTCCGATTTCTGCCGTTCTGAACCCCGTTGAGTTGCGGTGTTGCCTGATGGAGTCCATTTGAGAGACTATTGCCATTTTCTTAAAGATAGTCTATGGAATTCCGGCTAAGGTATTTCACCTCCATCGATCTTAATCGAAGACTTAAATGGTTTTTCCAGTTATTTTTTCTACTTCATGTTCTGTAATTCTTTGAACTTTTCAAACGGCTCTGACTTGTGTCTCATGAAGATACACATACCCATACCTAGACAGATCATGTCACAGTAAAGGTAATGAAGTAGACAAAGATTACCTCTCAGCCGCGCACCATCGAATGGGCCGCACCACATCATATTGACTAGGACAAGGAGATCTGTGGCCGCTCTCGCCCCATGTCCAAACAAAACGGGAGTTTTAGTCAATTGTGGCCTTGGAAGACAGATATCACAAGTTGGATATGGACTCAAAAGATCAATGACTATCATAAGCCATTTTTTTCCAAATTTGTTATCCTATCTTCGTGCTATATGACCAATCTCAGGGCCATAGGAATTACTGTCGTTTGGACCTATCCCTAGGTCGTTTGGCATTCACTGTTTTGCTCGATAGTTGTAAAACAGGTTACATCAATATGCGAACTGATAAAGACCAGTAACAAAGGAAACCATTTGGCAATTTTATTTCTTTCATAAGAAATGTTACAGATGGTCCTTAAGAAGGTGATCACATTAACCTTCTTGTGCTAAGCATGAAACAGAAATCAAATTCCGTGCTAGCTCAGGGCACATTAATAACAGTCTTTTAAAAACTAAGTAAAACCAGATCGGGTAATCGCAGAGGGTATGTTCGCCACGGCTAGCCAGCAACTCTTGCTCCATTACCCCTGACGCGTGAGGGATCATGTCTCCATCCTCAGCCTCCTGCTATCCCAAGGACTCTTAATAGATGCACAGATGAGCACGTAAATGACCAGAGTCAACCGCCAACTGGAGCAGAAGAAAACCGTAAGTTAACTCAAAAACGGCATTACCTCCAGAAGGACCTCTTCGTTATCTTTAGGGTGGCCAGGTAAATAAGGGCAAGTTCCTCGCTTTCATTGGCCGTCGCTGTGCAATGGAAACACTTTCCTTTGCCACGGCCTTTTTCTTCGGTTCTGCCTCCTTCTTCCTTGATCCTTCCTACCCTTTTGCTTTTTTTCAAGACTTCTTTTTCTTTCCATAAAGACTTTCTTTGGAAAGAAGTCCGTTCCATAGCAAAACTGAGCCTTTAGACCTTTCATAGAAAAGCTCAGCGTAACCAGCATATTCATCAACTCGGCCAAGGAATTCTGAAGTTTATGCATGTGGGTAATTCATGATGAATTGCCGCATTCATCAGTCAAGGATTGCAGAATAATTTGATTCATGCAGTCCAAGTCCAATTCAAACGGATCGAGCTGTACTCAAAGCTCATTTCCAGTGTCCTTTGATCATATGTAGACAGTGATCTGGACTGACTGCCCAAACGCATCTTAGCCTTAAAAAGTCGTGGTTCGTGACTTGATATTGGCTGCCGACTACTGTTCAACACAAACATCTCCTAGGTGAGCCCAACATTGGCGAGCAGTCCCGATATCTTCAATGTTGGCGCTGGAGCTCTCATCTAGACATCTGGCCCAACATGTAGTATTCTGGCCTTATTGTCCTTCGTCTATCCATTTCTCCAGAGACGCTCTCGTATTGCAGGTGGGATGGACGAGCGGTAAGGTGGGAGGGTCCTGGTCCCAAAATATGTGTTAACTTCTCTGAAGCCGCAAAATAATTTTGTAAGTTTCGAAGCCAATGCTTTTAATGGGTCCAGGTCGAGTCTAGTGTGGTCTAGGGATGAGTGCCAGTGGGTTGGACGCAGACATGGTTTCCTGTAGAGGAGTTGCAAAGATTCTAGTTAGATATGTAATTTTGACTTAACCAATTTATTTACGAAATTTATTTTTAAATAAATTAGCTCCACTGATTTTTTCGGATCCCTCTACACTCCTTTGTCCCGAGATGCAAAATCTCCGCGATTGATGTAATGTCTGTGCGGTGGTGCGGTCTCACCAACTGACTCATCACCTACCTAACAGTTTGGTGAGTTAGCCAATGAGTGAACAACTCCTTGTTCAATGATTCTCTAAATCATGGTGCACCCAAAACTTCGGTCTCTAATTCATGGATCTCCCGTACTCCGGAATATGATCCACTCCTTAGTCTAAGGCAGGACCCACCACTTGCATAGACTGGGTTTCCTAATTGCGCGTCTCTCACCGTATCAAGAATATATGAGCCCACTCATCCTCCATGCCATAGCATCCAAGCCTAATAGAACATGGTGCATCTTCCCGGTGCAGATGAGCCACTGATGCGCGAGGAACATCCAACCCCGGGAAGGGCCGCACATCTACAATTGGTGGAAGACCTCGGACTTATCTTTCTTAGGAAGAATTAGAATTCAGGTCTCATTAAACTAGACTTGGCTTAGTCATCAAACAATTATGACTAACCTAGTGGCATGGGTCAGCTCGGATTATTGACCACCTCAGATCAGAACTGTGTCAACAGATATGGCCAGGTAAGTGAGATCGGTGGAGGAATATGCCGTTAACTCGCACAAGAACGCATTCAGGTCGAGTAGCTTCCAATTAAAAACCAGTTGGTCGTCTGTGCCAAACTTACCTTAGACACCAAATTATTGAGTCAGAACCAATTGGGTTAGCCTACAATCCAGACTCTAACCTCTGAGCCTAATTAGGTCTTGCTTGATCGTGACTCGATCTTGACCCAGACTTAATCCTATTAGGCTGGTCAATTTAAGCATTGTTGATCCCATCTAACCAACTCTTGATTCGGTTTGATCAACCGCTTAGACCTAATTGAGCTACCCAAGCCCGAACCCAGTTATTGATGATGGGTTAGCCAATGAGTGAACAACTCTTGTTCAATGATTCTCTAATCATGGTGCACCCAAACTTGGTCTCTAATTCATTAATCTCACTGTATCCAGAATATTGATCCACTCCTTAGTTAAGTCAGACCCACCATTTGCATAGACTGGGTTCCTAATTGAGTCTCTCATCATATCCGGAATATTGATCCCAACTCATCCTCCAGCCCATAGCATCCAATGCCTAATAGACATGGTTGCATCTTCCTGGTGCAACTGAGCCACTGTATCCAGTCGAGAACAATCAACCCCGGGAAGGGCCCGCACATCTACAATGGTGGAAGACCTCAGACTTAATCTTTTCTTAGGAAGAATTGATTCAGATCTCATTAAACTAGACTTATCATAGTCATAACAATTATGACTAACCTACTGGCATGGGTTAGCTCAGATTATTGACCACCTCAGATCAGAACTGTGTCAACAGATATGGCCAGGTAAGCGAGACCGGTGGAAGGAATATGCCATTAACTCATACAAGAACGCATTTAGGTCGAGTAGCTTCCAATTAAAAACCAGTCGGTCGTATGTGCCAAACTTACCTTAGACACCAAATTGTTGAGTCAGAACCAATTGGGTTAGCCTACAATTCAGACTCTAACCTCTGAGCCTAATTATGTCTTACTTGATCGTGACTCGATCTTGACCCAGACTTAATCCTATTAGGCCGATCAATTTAAGCATTGTTGATCCCCTCTAACCAACTCTTGATTCGGTTTGATCAACCGCTTAGACCTAATTGAGCTACCCAAGCTCGAACCCAGTATTATGAATATGTCTTAGATCTAAAATTCTCAATTTTAGATTTAATTAATATTTTATAATCTTAATTTTTAATTAAGTAGGGTTCATAAATAAAATATGCACAATAAATCCTAGGGTTTCAGGATCTAGGATTTTGCAGAAAGTAAGTTTTGAATTTCTGATTAAGGATGAACACGCAGCACCCCTACACATCATAAGAACACTCCATCGAATGGAAAGAGAGGGCCTTTAAATCCTTCTTCATTCTTATGACTGGACGGCTAAGAGGAACGTCTTAATTAGGAACATGCAATACTACAAAACAGTTTTAGATCTATATCATATATCTCATATATAAATCAGATCTAATCATGGCATATTTTGCATACATCTCATGTATTGAATCATGCATATTTTCAGATCTAAATTATCTCATAATAATCTAAAAAATTAGATTTAAATTTGATCCAATTAAAATAAATTCTAATTTAGATAATTATGTAGAACTATTCTACAACTAGTCTAGACGTGCATCTATCATATCTCATATGATATTTAAAATTAAATAATTTTTATTTGATATTTTTTAGATATTATTATAACCATTATAATATCAAAAAATAGTAAATAAATAGATCTAAAATATGATTTAATCAGATTAAATCAAAAATATGCAAGACTATTCTATAGAACTATTCTATTTTAGAACTAGTCATGCATATTTCCTAATCTTAGATCCAAATCATTTAATCTTAATTTTTTTGATTTCAGATCTGATCACATCTCATGTGACATCTGAAATTATTTATTTTCTAATTAAAATAAATTTAAAATTAGATCGAAATACTTTTAGAACCTTGGCTCTGATACCAATTGAAAGGAAAATCCTGATTTCCCGGTCCAGGTTCGTTCAGATCTGATCAGATCAAGAGATATATTTCAAAATTTTTTTTCTTTGATCTATATCAGATCTGAGATGTTTCAAATTTGATTCTTATTATTTTAATAAATAAAATAAAATAAGAATAAATTAAATCAAATTTAATTTATCTGATTTGGGTAATCCTATTATCCTGTTGATGATCCTATTTACAGCGGAAGGTTCTGGATCTAGCCACGCAAGCGCCTAGCCTCTATCGGTATCCACTTGGGCTAGATCTAGAGATCCTCT
This sequence comes from Cocos nucifera, assembly GCA_006176705.1. Classification (NCBI taxonomy): domain Eukaryota; kingdom Viridiplantae; phylum Streptophyta; class Magnoliopsida; order Arecales; family Arecaceae; genus Cocos; species Cocos nucifera. The sequence goes on along the minus strand of QRFJ01000818.1, from coordinate 242,454 downwards.
TCTTCTCTATCACATCTCTAAAAATTAGATCTGGATCTGATCTGGAGGATCTTCAAAACTCCTTTTGAAGATCAGTAGTCGTCCTTTGCAGTAGTGCTGCCTTCTAGCTTTCGATCGCCTTTCTCTTGCTTGAATCGCACCAACAAAAATCCAAAACTCCTTTCAGACATGGAGAGCAAGGGGAGAAGGTGGGTTTGGCATTGAGGAAGAGGAGAGAGGTAGCCTTGGGGCATGGAGAATTGTGATTCAATCATCTCATCTTCAATCTGAGTTGGGCGCAGGGTCTTATTTATAGACTAAGCGTGATCCAACTCCTCTTCTTCCCAACCAATCACAACCCTTTGTGAAATCAGATCTAAATCTGATTGGTGGGAATAGAGTCCCCTGGATTCCTCCTTAGAGGGCGCCTAAGACCAGTCAAAGTTGGTTCTTAGAAGAACTCTAATTGGAATCCAAAAAGGAGATGGAGTCCTTGTCCAACAAGGACTCCTAGGCGCCTCCAACTTAGGCACACGCCAAGGGTGGCGTGCACCCTCCTCCTTGCTAGGTTCTGGTAGGGGGATAGGCCCCCACCAGCTCTCCAATAGGTGCATGACATGTGGTCAAAAGTCAAAGTGTCAATGGTCAATGTTTGACCAGTCAAAGGTAGACTTTTGACCAAAGTCAAAGAACAAGAAATGGCAGGTGACCAAAAAATGGTAGGTAATGTCTTACAAAATAAGACAACTTTTTTGACTTGGACAACCTCCAGTCAGACCATATGAAGGCTTCTAATTGAGCACAAACTCCTTTGGCTCAGATAGGACAACTTATTTATGATAGTAAAAGAAGAACTTTAGGTTCAATCGAGTGCTAGCATGATTCTCTTGAACCTAATTGAATCTCATTCAGATCAATTGAACTAGACCAGTTCAATTGATGATCACCAGATTCAAACCCTTATTTTTGTGACCTAGTTAGGTTCAATTCTGTATGGTAATGGGATATGTCATGATCTCTATCATCGACATCATCGAAACTCCTTTCGATGGATCAGAACTCTTCTGATTCGAACAGTTAGAATGATCGATCATCTAAATCATTCTAATTGCTCCCAAAATCCATCAGTGACACCTAGCAGTATATGGTGGCAACCCATCAGAGCTGAATGCTAACCTCTTGGTGCAGCTACCTATGTGATTAAGCCCTTCTATCTTGATCCCCGATCAGATTAGGGTTAAGGTAAACTCATCAAACCCTAGTTTCTATCATATGATGTCATCATTCAATTCGAGTCCGATGTGAAAATCTAAATAGAAACTCTCTCTATTATTTCACTCTGCCATGGCCATGACTTTTGAACTTGATTCTCATGATTATCATAGGGCTGCTCCTCTACCACCGAGGTAGATAGATTCCATCTGTATGCCATCCAGTTCTACAAAATGAAACAAGCTATAGCCAACATACACCTTAGGGTTCCATATGGCTAGGAGACCGAGTAATGGTGTAGTCAAACTATAACACCCTTAAGGTGAACTGCCGATGCCCCTCAGGTCAAAGAACCAGACACACTACTACAGCATCGAGTCAGTCATTGACGAGAGGTAGACTCCCTAATGACTACTCGAGGTGGTCACGCTTAGTGCCCTCGTTCTCTAACGAGTACTATACTCTCGCTCTGGTGGTCTCCACACCATAGATCTCAAGACTCATCTACTAAAGAGAAGCGATTGTACACCAACTTTCGGATCAATCACCATCCTCGTGATGATCCTATGGTCGGGAGCATTTTATGAGTTAACAATGATTATTCATGTCTTAAATTTTCAACTCTTGAAAATATGAATTATCATTACCATTAACTCAAAGGATGTATCACAGACACTAAATACACATATGTGATAGAAAATAACCCATTTTATTGATATTAGTCAAAATTATAATTTTGCCCCTAGAAGTGTATTACAAGTGTCAGCCAATTCTGGCTTCTAGGGCACATATATCTAACAATTGCTGCGTCAAAAGCTGCGAAGGAAGCATTCTGGTATAAGAAGTTTGCTGTAGAAATCGGAGTAATGCCATCAGATGCCATTCCTCTATACTGTGAGAACAATGGCACCATAGTCCTTGCTAAGGAGCCGAGGTCTCACCAGAAATCCAAACATATTGAGCGGCGATACCATCTCATCCGCGATTACCTCGAGAAGGGTTATGTCAAGGTCAAGAGAGTCAACTCCATAGATAATGTGGCTGACCCATCTACAAAGCCATTGGACCAGTAGATGATTGAAGCCCACCTTGAGAAGATGGGACTTAGACTTGTAGCCAATTAGCTATAGGATAAGTGGGAGATTGTTAGATATATGTGCCCGAGAAGCCAGAATTGGCTGACACTTGTAATACACTTCTAGGGGCAAAATTATAATTTTGACTAATATCAATAAAATGGGTTATTTTCTATCACATCTGTGTATTTAGTATCTGTGATACATCCTTTGAGTTGATGGTAATGATAATTCATATTTTCAAGAGTTGAAAATTTAAGACATGAATAATCATTGTTAACTCATAAAATGCTCCCGACCATAGGATCATCACGAGGATGGTGATTGATTTGGAAGGTTGGTGTACAATCGCTTCTTTTTAGTAGATGAGTCTTGAGTCTGTAGTGTGGAGACACCGGAGCGAGAGTACAGGTACTCGTTAAAGAATGAGGGCACTGAGCGTGACCACCTCGAGTAGTCATTAGGGAGTCTACCTTCTCGTCAATGACTGACTCGATGCTGCAGTAGTGTGTCTGGTTCTTTGACTTGAGATGCATCGGCAGTTCATCTTGAGGGTGTTATAGTTTGACTACACCATTACTCGGTCTCCTAGCCATATGGAACCCTGAGGTGTATGTTGGCTATAACATGTTCATTGTAGAAACTGGATTGCATCAAGATGGAATCTATCTACCTCAGTGGTAGAGGATCAGCCCTATGATAATCATGAGAATCAAGTCTAGAAGTCCATGGCTATGGTAGAGTGAAATAATAGAAAGAGTTTCTATTTAGATTTTCACATCGGACTCGAATCGAATGATTACATCATATGACAGAGACTAGGGTTTGATGAGTTTACCTTAACCCTAATCTGATCGGAGCTCAAGATAGAAGAACTGAATCACACAGGTAGCTGCACCAAGAGGTTCGCATTCAGCTCTGATGGGTTGCCACCATATACTGCTAGGTGTCACTGATGGATTTTGGGAGCAATTAGAATGATTTAGATGATCGATCATTCTAACTGTTCGAATCAGAAGAGTTCTGATCCATTGAAAGGTGTTTCGATGATGTCGATGATAGAGATCATGACATATCCCATTACCATACAAAATTGAACCTAACTGGATCACACAAATAAGGGTTTGAATCTGGTGATCATCAATTGAACTGATCTAGTTCAATTGATTTGAATGAGATTTAATTAGGGTTAAGGAAATCGTGCTAGCATTCGATTGAACCTAACGTTCTTCTTTTACTATCATAAATAAGTTGTCCTGTCTGAGCCAAAGGAGTTTGTGCTTAATTAGAGGCCTTCATATGGTCTGACTAAAAGTTGTCCAAGTCAGAAAAGGTTGTCTTATTTTGTAAGACATTACTTGCCATTTTTGGTCACCTGCCATTTCTTGTTCTTTGACATTGGTCAAAAGTCTACCTTTGACTGGTCAAACATTGACCATTGATCCTTTGACTTTTGACCACATGTCATGCACCTATTGGAGAGCTAGTGGGGGCTTGTCCCCCCTACCAGAACCTGGCAAAGAAGAGGGCACACGCCACCCTAGGTGTGTGCCCAAGTAGGAGGCGCCTAGGAGTCCTTGTTGGACAAGGACTCCATCTCCTTTTTGGATTCCAATTAGAGTTCTTCTAAGAACCAACTTTGACTGGTCTTAGGTGCCCTCTAAGGAGGAATCCAGGGGACTCTATTCCCACCAATCAGATTTAGATCTAATTTTACAAAGAGTTGTGATTGGTTGGGAAGAAGAGAAGTTGGATCACAGTCAGTCTATAAATAAGACCCTGTGCCCAACTCAAATTATATATGAGATGATTGAATCACAATTTCCCATGCCCCAAGGCTGCCTCTCCCCTCCTTTCTCCATGCCAAACCACCTTCTCCCCTTGCTCTCCACGTCCAAAAGGAGTTCTGGATTTTTGTTGGTGCAATTCAAGCAAGAGAAAGGTGATCAAAAGCTAGAAGGCTGCACTGCTGCAAAGGACGACTGCTGATCTTCAAAAGAAGTTTTAAAGATCCTCCAGATCAGATCCAGATCTAATTTTTAGAGACGTGATAGAGAACAAGAGGATCTTCAGTTCCAACCTAAGTGGATACTGGTAGAGGCCAAGCGCTTGCGTGGCTAGATCCAGAACCTTCTGCTGCAAATAGGATCATCAATGGATAATAGGATTACCCAAATCAGATAAATTAAATTTGATTTAATTTATTTTTATTTTATTTTATTTATTAAAATAATAAGAATCAAATCTAAAACATCCTAGATTTGATATAGATCAAAGAAAAAAAATTTTAAAATATATTTCTTGATCTGATCAGATCTGAACGAACGTAGATCGGGAAATCAGGATTTCCTTCAAATGAGATATATCATGATCTCCATCATCGACATCATCGAAATACTTTTTGATGGATCAGAACTCTTTTGATTCAAACAACTAGACTGATCGATCATCTAAATCATTCTAATTGCTCTTAAAATCCATCAGTGATATCTAATAGTATATGGTAGCAACCCATCAAAACTAAAAATGAACCTCTTGGTATAGCTATCTATGTGATTAAGTTCTTCTACCTTGAGCTCTGATCAGATTAGGATTAAGATGAACTCATCAAACCCTAATTTTTATCATATGATTTAATCATTCGATTCAAGTTCAATGTGAAAACCTTAATAGAAACTCTTTTTATTATTTCACTCTCTGCCATGGCCATAGGCTTATGGACTTGATTCTCATGATCATCATAGTGCTGCTCCTCATCCACCGAGGTAGATGGATTCTATCTTGGTGCAATCCAATTCCTACAATGAACATGCTATAGCCAACATACACCTCAAGATTTTGAATCGCTAGGAGATTGAGTCATGGTGTTGTCAAACTATAACACCCTTAAGGTGAACTGCCGATGCTCCTCAGTTCAAAGAACTAGACACACCACTGCAGCTTCGAGTCAGTTATCTACGAGAAGGTAGACTTTCTTATGACTACTCGAGATGGTCATGCTTAGTGCCCTCGTTCTCTAACGAGTATCTATACTCTCGCTCTGATGTCTACACCATAGACTCAAGACTCATCTACTATGAAGAAGCGATGGTACACTAACCTTCCAAATCAATCACCATCCTCATGATGATCCTACGGTCAGGAGCCTTTTATGAGTTAATAAATAAAAATTCATGTCTTAAATTTTTAACTCTTGAAAATATGAATTATCATTATCATTAACTCAAGCGATGTATCACAGACACTAAATATACATTTATGATAGAAAATAGTCTATTTTATTATTTATAATCAAAATTATAATTTTATCCCTAGAAGTGTATTACAAGTGTCAGCAAATTCTGGCTTCTAGGGCACACATATCTAACAGAAGTTTAGGCTGAATCTTTGGACTCATATGCAAACTGGTATGTTGAAGAACTCGAGGTTGACCGAACTTGGAGATCGACTGTTAAGTGGTAGAGGACAAACTAGATTTGATGGGGCTGATTAACATGTTGGTGCTTCCTTTGACGACCTGGAGAAGTTCAATCAACTAATCAAGGATAATTTTCTTTAAAAAAATCTAATCGAAAGGAGTCTAACTGGAAGAAGCACGATCGGAGAAAGCACAGCTGGGATGAGTTTGGATGGCAAAAGCACTATTGGAGGGGGCATGAGGAGTGCTGTCGGAGGAACTGTGACTGGAAGGAGTTCATCTGGAAGGAGCATGATTGGAAGGAGTTTGTCTAGAAGGAATCTGGCTGAAGGAGTTTGATTAGGAGAAGTTTATCTAGAAAGAATTTAGCTGAAAGGAGTTGGACTGGGAGAAGATTGTTTATCCTTATAATTTATTGTTTGTTAGGGCTGGATGGGTTGCGGTTTCAATGCTAAAAATCTCATTATTCATCTTGGGTCAAAAAGCAAAGTTAATGAAATAACACTTCTCTTTATTGCCCAAGTTCGTCCTGTTGGATTTTAGTAGGCCTTGGATAAGTTCTGCAATTAGGGGTTGTTGCTGAGAAGATCAGTAGGTTTTAATAGAATGTCGGTGGCCAAGGACTTCAACGGAGGTTATTTTATCCCCAAAAAAAGCTAATTACATAACCTTCTTATGCTAAATAAGAAATAGAAATTAAATTTTTGTTTGCTGTAAGCACATAATAATAGTTTCTAAGTACTAAATCTAAAATAGACGGTAGTTGCTGTTGTGGCCATGAAAATAGTTTCTAAGTATTGCCCAATTTAATAATAGTTCTAGTGCTTACTCTAATAATAGTTGCTGTTGTGGCCATGAAAACCTAGAAGTGTATAAGTAAGCACTAGAACTAGAGTCAAGCACCCAACTGGATGTAGAAGAAACCGCTAGGTTTGATTCAATTACAAGCATACCTCTAGAAGAATTTGCTTCCTTCTTGTTCTTCAGGTTTGCCAGGTATAAAGGATAGTTCTACTTCCAATGGCCATCGATGTTGCAATAGAAATACTTTTCTTTATCAGCAGCCTTCTTGTTCGATTCTTTCTTTTTCTTTTTCCCACCTTCTACCTTCTGTTTCTTTGCAGACTTCTTCATCTTTTCAAAATACTTTTTTTTGGAGGAAGTCCGCTCCACAACAAGAATTGAGCCCTTTGAACCTTCATTGAAAGCCCCATAGTAACCAGCATGTTCATAAGTTTAACCAAGGTACATTATAGTTTATGCATATGGAAGTTCATGATAAATTGCCTATATGCATTAGTCAAGGACTGCAGGATCACATCGATCTGTAGATCCTTGTCTAGCACGACATCGAGTTTCTTAAGCTCGTCTAGATTCTTGATCATTACTAAACAATGATCTTGGATCGACTGTCTATCATGTATCTAAGCCTTAAAAAGTCTTTGGGAGACTTGATACTGAGCTGCATGACTCTGCTCACCAAATAACTCCTGTAGAGGAGCCAACATTTAGCTCACCAATCTTGATGCCTTCGTATTGGCGCTACAATTCATTTGACATTTAGTCCAATATATTGTACCTAGCTTTGTTATCCATCCAGTTCTCCAAAGATGCTCTCTGTTCAGTGATTGGATGGGTTGGTAAGGTGGGGAGGTCTTGATCCAATACATAGGTCAGCTTCTTAGAATTCAAAATAATTTTGAAGTTCCTCGGCCAATCTTTATAATTGGATCCGATTAGTCTATCGATGTCTAGGAGTCGGGCTAGTAGGTTTGACGCAGATATTTCCTATAGAGAGTCAAAGTTTCTAGTTAGACTTTATAAATAAACTTAACTAATTTATTTAAAAATTTTATTTTTAAATAAATTAGGCTTCCACTATTTTCTCAGGTCCCTATACTTTCTTGGTAGAGATGCAAAAATCTCCATGATCATAGACTTCTAGTGGGTGGTGCGGTTGTTGAAAAATGTGTTCCAAAGCCAATCATCAGCCTGTTGACGGTTATGCTATCTTATAATTCTAATTAATTTATTAATAAATAAAATAAATATTTTAATATTTTCATCATAAAGTCTGCATCATCTGAACTCTATTGTTGTGATGAAGTCCTTAGGACTATTTAGTTTCGATAAAAAAAGGATTTATCGATTAGTCCTTAAATAGTTTACAATCAAATGATATGCTATTAATCAGGACGACAATATTTATCGAGCATAGATCGTTGTATGCCATATAGGTTGGTTGTCTTCTTAACTAAGGAGTGTGGAGATACTAGTATGCATACAAGTGAGATATATGGGTACATCATCATTAAACGTGACCAACTTCAGAGTATTCTGCTATCGAGAATTACTCTGATGGGATATAGGTATAAATGTTCCTTAGACCTAAGATCACTATAGTGGCTTGCAAACAACTCACTATACTTTGATATCAGACTAACTAAATTTTTAATTTAGTAACAAAAGATTTTTGGGTATAGTTAAGTACTTGCAAAGTTGGTGAGTGATCAAGATGGGATTGACCACTCCAAGAGTTGGAGAAGAATGTATTACTGTATTTCAATATAGCAAAAATCTTGGCCAGAGTAATCCATAAGATGGATTTAATATTTTGAAATATAAAATGGATGACCTAATCGGGGTTGACTGTTAAACTTTGAGGTGTTCTATGAGCATTTTAGTCAAGAAAATAAATTATATGAAAACTATATCCACATGAATTCTAAGAATATTGTTCTACACATTCGACCTATCTAGCCATCGGGTACCATTGCTAGATAGTCACTCTGATCGGTATAAAAATTTATTTCTATACTATCAGCTTAGGTTCAAACCTATGGGATCACATACATAAGAGTTTTCGATCTATACGATAAATGTTTGACTCAATGAAAGTATTGCAAGAGGATCGATTAACAATTGGATTGCTAACTGACTTAATCTAATTAAGCCACAGGATTGAGATTAAGTTTAATTAAATATAATTTAATTAGATTTAGTTTGGGCTTGATTGGATCAAGTTTAATTAGTTTATTGGATGAGCCAATTTCAAGGAGGAATGAGTCCTAGTTCAATTAGGACTTGTATCAACCTAATTTTTAATTTGATTAAAAAATTAAATTAAAATTAAATCTAATTTTATCTAATTTAATTAGATTATTAGTAGGATTAAGACCTAATCTAATTGGATTAATTGAATCCTGATTTAATTTGGTCCAAGGATCAAGTTGGACCAAGTCAAAATTGGAGTTCTAGTATGACTAAGACTCCTTTCTTCTTGCGCCAATGAATTCCTCATGCCCTCATGCCCTTTTTTGCTTTATTTTCTATGTGGAAAATCTTCTCTCCAGGGCTTTCATGTGTGCCCCTTACTCTCCTTTCCTTCTTACTTGGAGATAGGTAGTGGACCAAGTCAAACAAAGGAGTTTGTTTTGTTTTAAACTCTATAAGATAGAGTTTTGAGAAACCAAAATTCCTTCCCATGCTATGCTGCCAACCTTGCATATTGTCCTCTATTTTCCTTGGTAAAAAAGAGCCCTTTCAGTGTGATAAAATTAGGAGGTCCACGTAAAAAATAAAGGAGGGTGCACCCTAGAGTTGGGCACCTTAAGTCTAGCTTTATTTGGGTATCTCTTGACTAGGTATTTGACCTAGTCAAGGATTGCTCCATATCTCCATATATAAAAGATCTTTTGATATATTTTTTTTAGAGATTCTAGAGACTTAAGAGGGCCATTGTGGCATGGAAAAACCTAGGAGAGAAAAGCTTAAGCGTGGGAATTGTAAAGGCATCAATCAAGATGCTTTGGTGAGAGAAATAAAGAAGAAGAGGGTCTTCTTCTAGATTTTCTTTAAAAGAAAATCTCTTCCTCCATTTTTTTGTGAGTTTTGAGAGGTGTCACAGCATCAAAATCTTCTTCCTCATCTTTTAAAAAATTAGAGAGTCCAAAAATTGAAGAAAAAATATCCAGATCGACCATTGAAGAAGGATCAGCATAGTACTAGCATACTATACTGATTTCCAGCATTAAACTTTTGATCTACGATCGAGGGCTCATGTGGACAACCTGTAGAGGCCAGACATGTATGCAGCTCAGAACAACAACCTCAAACCTAGATCAGCAAGTTAAGAAAGTCAAATTTCAAAGTTAAGGGTGATTTGATCTTCCTATTACATATTTGGATTAGATCTAGAATTATCTACTATTGATATGATCAACATGTAGTTTTCTAATATTTTAATTTTTAATTTAATAGTATTCTATAATCATGTAATAGCATCTAAGAGCTAGGATTTTATGTTATTTTATTCATGAACTAATGTAATTGATTCATCTCTTTCGCTGTGATTTTGAAAAAGTTTTAAAAATTAACCCTAGAACCCTAGATCAGTTTCCTTCAATTGGTATTAGAGCCAGATTATTTTATTACATGATTTATGTATATTTAGATTATATTTTTAACTTAGATTTAATTTATAATTTGATATTTAAATCTAAAATTAAAAATCATGATCACATGGACTGTAGGTTGTCTTGCTGTAAGGTTTATCTCCTAAAGTGGAAAGATTGTCCTAGTACGTTGCGGATCTAAAAAATTGATCATAAAATTTTAGATCTAATCTAATAATTTTTATGATGATTTTAATCATAAATAAGTATTTAGATTAGATCTAAAATAATTCATGATTTTTATGTATTGTATATTGTTATCGATTAAAATGTACAACTAGTACTATTAGTGAAATGAGCGGACTCATTTTTGAAGTTAATCGACCCATTTAGTGAATACTGCTAGATTATAAAAAAATCTTTTAAAATTTTAAAAAATATTTTTGAAATACTGAATCTTAACCTAACCCAAAAATTTAATTAAGAATTAAGTATGATGAATTAGGCTCTAGAATTATGAATTAAAGATCCCATGTCATTGATCATGACATTAGGTTATTGGGTTAGATGAATTAGGTCCATTAATTATGTTAGACCTAAGGTTAATTAAAGAATGGACTAAATTAGTGTAATTGATCAAATCTAATTAAATATTGAATTAGATTAGGTCAAGGACTCTTTAGACTCAATTACAATAGTTATAGTTTGTCAAGTTGATGCCTTTAATGAGGACCAAATAGACTTGATTCATGGCTATGCGGTCGAACCCAAAATTGTAAGGTTGATCTAATTAAAAATAATGAATCGGATGGTGTCTAAGATAAGTTTGGTAGTCCAGACCAGTAGTTTTTAATTGGAAGCTACTCACACTAATTTCGATCTTTGATGAGTTAATGGCATATCCCTTCCACTGATTTTACTTACCTAGCTATCCTAGTGAATTATGTTTTGATTAGATCACTTAGTGATTTAGGCTCATCCATGCCAATTAGGTAAATCAGTATGACTGATTTAGGTGCTCGAAATACTATCTTTAATTAGATTCTTTGTGATATGACTTGGTGAAGTCAGTGGGAGGATCAAAATTGGCTGGTTCTCTTCTCTCTTTCTTGAAATCAATTGATTAAATCCTCTAAAATTATTAGATCCTTAAAAATAAAATAGTTATGGTGATAACTAGATTATCACTTTTTATTAAGTGGATGATAATGGGTTCATTAGTTAGATAATCATCGGAGGCTCAAAGGTCTGGTGCTTATCAGCTAATGAAATTATCATTCATAATATGATTTCTTGACCGCATCTCTCTAAATAATGGTTAGGTTGACCAATCAAAGTTGGGCTTAATCATTTATTAGTTAGATGGACCAAATAGAGTCATATTAATGGTTTGTCCTAACTGAACCTTTTCAATGGAGGCCAAAGCCTATTGATTAGGAACTGGAGTAAAATTAAATTACTAAAAATTATTTAAAAAAATAATTGGTTATGAACCTATCCTTAGATGTATATGGGTTGACCAACCAAAGTTGGACTTGTGTGCAGTCTATGTGGATTCTAGTACCTACTAAGAAATTAGGATAATTTCTCAAATTGGAGGTAGAGGCTACCAATTTAAATAAAATAGTAGGAGAACCTTTTGATTAAAGTCCAAATCTTTAGATTTAATGAATCAATTACTAATTAGATTTTGATTTTTCTTTGTGTAGACATGGCCACTTTTCTTTCGCTCCGATCATTGTTAGACAATAATAAGCTAATAGGATCCAACTTTGGTAACTAGTATCATAAGTTGAAGATTATCCTAGAACATGAACAAATCTTGTACATTCTGATGGATCCAACACTTAAGGAGCCAACACCCAATACACATGGAATAGTTAGTAATACTTATTAGAAGTGGCTCAATGATCAAACCATGGTACGCTGTATCATACTAGCAGCCATGAGTGACGAGTTTAGTCATAGATTCAAGTTTGCTCAGCCATAAGACATGATTCAAGTGTTGAACGAGTCTTTTGGCATACCCAATGATGTTGAAAGGTGCAAGACTAGTTGTACCATCTTCAATTCCAGGATGGGGAATGGAGCTTTAGTCACTGACCATGTACTGTACGTGATCGAGCTGATGGAGCATTTGAACAAACTTGGCTTTCCCTTGCATGAGTAGCTAGGGAAAGATATGATTTTAAACTCGTTACCTAAATTTTTTCTTTCATTCTTTATTCATTATAGAATGACAAAGCTTGAAGTAAACTACCATGGGTTACTGGGATTACTTCAGAACTTTGAGAAGGATCACTAGCTCCATAAGAGGTCGGTGAACTTAGTGGGTGGGTCTTCTTTTGGTTCTCGACCCTTTAAGAAAGGAAAGAAGAACAAGAAGAAGAAGAGTAAGAAGGTGCAAGTTCAGACTGGGATATTTGTGCAGAGCCAGACTAAGAAAGTAAAGGTCAATAAGAGTCAAGTTGAATGCTTCTTTTGCAAGAAGCGGGAGAATTGGTAGAGGAACTATCCTCAATACATTATCTTCCTAGATCCAAATAGGTCAAGAAAAAAGTAAGCTATTGCTGGATAAGGTATTTATATGATAACTCCTTACAATTTCTCTATTTGTGATATTACTAACTAAATATTGGATACCGATAGCCCTTACCATATTTATAATTCATTGCAGGGGTTGTAGGTCAGTAGGAGATTCGAACAAGATGAGAGATTTCTGAATGTTGGAGATGGAAGACCAGTTCTAGTTCTAGCATTAGGAATCTTCAAATTTGTATTTGAGTCTCATATCATTGTTCTTAGTGATTATCACTTTGGTTCTAATTTTTTTTTGAATGTCATTTTTGTAGGCCTTTTGGCCAAAGATAATTATAAAATTTCAATAAAGAAAGAGTTTTGTAATGTCATTATGAATAGTGTTACTATATTTTCTAGACATTCGAATAATGGTATATATATATGTTATCACAATCTGTTAATGTAGTCTATTCCACTGGCAAGCACCCTAGATTAGATAGTGTGTCTGATATGTACTTATGGCACTATAGGCTAGATCACATAAATAAGAACAGGATAAACAGATTGACTCAAGAAAAAATTTTTGAAGTCAGTGATTGTGAATCATTCCAATCTATGAGTCTTGTCTACTTGAAAAAATAATCATCTTTTATTGAAAAAGATGAGAGAGCCACTGAGATCTTAGGTCTAATACATACTGATGTATGTGGACCTATGAGCACTAGTACCAGAGATGGATATTTTTACTTCATCACTTTCATAGATGATCTATTTAGGTATGGATATGTCTATCTGATGAAACATAAGTCAGATTTATTTGAAATATTCAAATAATTATGAAGTGAAGTAGAAAAATAAACTAGAAGAGTATTAAAACTCATCGATCTGACTAAGGAGGGGAATACCTTTCTAGTGAGTCTCTCACATATCTAGGAGAGAATGAGATTCTCTTTCAATGGACTCCTCCAGGAACACCACAGCATAATGGTGTGTCTGAAAGAAGGAATTGAACTCTATTAGATATGGTCCAATACATAATGGATTTTACTAGCTTGCCAATATCCTTCTAGGGATATGCACTTGAATCAGCCTGCTATCTTCTAAATAGGGTTCCAAGTAAGTTTGTAATTAAACTCCATATGAGATATGGACAAGGCGTAAGCCAACACTTTCACACCTTAGGATCTGGTGGTGTTTGGCTTATGTGAAATGGTTAATCTTAGATAAACTTGGACCTAGGTCTGACAAGTGCACATTCATAGGGTACCCTAAAGAATTAAAAGTGTATGTTTTCTACCATGCCGATGAACAAAAAGTATTCGTCAACCTTAAGGCAATCATTTTGAAAAAGAAGTTTCTTGGTGAAGGAACTGCTGCCTCTAAGGTTGAACTTAACAAAGTTCAATAGACAGAAAGACCGACACCTGTAGCTGAACCTAAATTGGATTTGATTAGATCAAATTTGGAGCCCAGTGTTCCTACACGATTAAGAAGATCCGATAGAGTACTGCATCAGTTGGATAGATACTCCAATTTCTTGATCCAAAATGGTGATCCTATCAAACTCGATGAGAATAATGAAGATTCGATCACTTATATGGATGCAATATAGAGGCCTGATTCTGAGAAATGGCTTGAGGCCATGAAATCTAAAATAGTGTTCATAAAGGTTAATGATGCACGGACATTGATTGATCCACCCAAAGAGGTTAAATTCATTGGATGTAAGTGGGTCTTCAAAAGGAAGATGGGCATAGACGGTAAGGTGGAGACCTATAAAGCCTATCTGATTGCCAAGGGATATCGTCAGCATTATGGTATTGACTATGATGAGATATTTTTTTCTATGGCGATGCTCAAATCCATTCGGATAATGCTTGCGATAGCTATCTATCTAGACTATGAGATCTGACAGATTGATGTGAAGATAGCTTTCTTGAATGACGAGCTGATCGAAGAGGTGTATATGGTATAGCCTGAGGGGTTTACATCCATAGATGAGTCTAAGGTGTGTAAGCTTCAGAGATCCATTTATGGATTGAAGCAAGCATCTCGAAATTGGAACATGCATTTTGAGAAGGTAATCAAAATATATGGCTTCGTTAAGAATGGAGAAGAGTCCTATATTTACAAATGGACAAATGGTCTAGTAGTAAAATTCCTTGTCTTGTATGTAGATGATATTCTCTTAATCGAAAATGGCATCCCCGCACTATAAGGAATAAAAGTTTAGTTGTCATCTCAGTTCTCCATGAAGGACTTGGGTGAAGCATCCTACAATCTAGGAATGAAGATCTATAAGGATAAATCTAAGAGGATGCTTGGGTTATCCCAGTCCATGTACATAAAAACTATGCTGAAGAGATTCAGTATGGAGAATTTCAAGAAGGGCTATCTTTCGATAGGCCATGAAATTTATCTCTCTAAGAAAGATTATTCGATAACTCTTGAAGGGAGAGCATATGAATAGAGTTCCATATGCTTCAAATATGGGATCTATCATGTACGTCATAACATGTACGAGACCAGTATAGCATACTCACTAGGAGTAGTGAGTAGATACCAATTTGATCTAGGATAGGACCACTGGAAAGTAGTAAAAGCCATCCTTAAGTATTTAAGAAATACTAAGGATCAATGGTTGGTTTATGGCGAGTCAAATTTGAAACTTAAGGGATTTACAGACTCCAACTTTCAATCTAACTATGATGATAGCAGAAGCATGTCGGATTATGTCTTTATCCTAAATGGTGGACCCATCTACTGGAAGAGTTCCAAGCAGCATATTATGAGAGATTCTATTTGTGAAGTAGAATATATTGCAACATCAGATGCCGTGAAGAAAGCTATGTAGTTGAGAAAATTCATCATCGAGCTCAGAGTAGCACCCTCTCTTAATAGACCGGTCCTTCTCCACTGCGGCAGCACTGGTGCCATTTTTTAGGCGAAAAAACTAAAAGCACACTAGCGAATGAAGCACATACTATGCTGCTACCACTTGGTTTGAGAGATCGTGGATCGATGTGACGTTGACCTTTAGAAGATCGATGTAAAGGAGAATCTGATCGACCCCTTCACTAAAGTTCTGGCGTTAAAGAAGTTTGACGACCACAAGTCAAAGATGGATATTAGATACTATACCGAGTGACTTTAGGATAAGTGGGAGTAATTGAAAAATATATCCCAAAATCAATCGTCAGCCTATTAATGGTTATGCTATCTTGTAATTATAATTAATTTATTAATGAATAAAATAAATATTTTAGCATTTTCATCATAAAGTCTATATCTTCTAATAAACTCCATTATTGTGATAAAGTTCTTAGGACTATTTAGTTTCGAAAAAGAAAGGATTTATTGATTAGTCATTAAATAGTTCACAACCAAATGATACGCTGTTAATTAGGATGATAATGTATATCGAGCATGGATCGTTATATGCCATATAGATTGGTTGTTCTCTTAACCAAGAAGTGTGGAGACACTGGTATGGCATACAAGTGAGATATATGGGTACATCATCATTAGACGTGACCAACTTCAGAGCATTCTACTGTTGAGAATTGCTCTGATGGGATATAGATATAAATATTCCTTAGACCTGAGATCACCACAGTGGCTTATAAGCAATTCATTATACTTTGGTACTAGATTAACTAAATTTCTAATTTAGTAATGGAAGATTTTTAGGTACAGTCAAGTACTTGCAAAGTCAGTGAGTGATCAAGATGGGAATGACCACTCCAAGAGTTGGAGAAGAATGCATCATGGTATTTTAATATAGCAAAAACCTTTGCAAGGATAATCCATAAGAAGAATTTGATATTTTAAAATACAATATGAATGACCTAATCAGGGTTGACAGTTAAACTCTAAGGTGTTCTGTAAGCATTTTGGTCAAGGGGATGAATTATATGAAAACTATATCCACATGAGTTCTAAGGATGTTGTTCTACACATTCAACCTATCCGACCGTTGGGTACCATTGCTAGATAGTCATTTTGATTGGTATAAAAATTTAATTCTATGCCATTGGCTTAGATTCAATCCTATGGGATCACATACATAAGAGTTCTTGATTTGATCAGATGGTTGATCGATGATTAAGAATTGTTATTAGGTCAAACAATCAATACGATTGATGTTTGACCTAATGCAAGTATTACAGGAAGATTGATTAGCAATTAGATTACTAATTGACTTAATTTGATTTAGCTAAAAAGCTATATTTAATTAGATTTAGTTTGGGCTTGATTGGATCAAGTTCTATTAATTGATTAGGTGAGCCAATTGCAAGGAGAAATGAGTCCTAGTTCAATTAGGACTTGTATCAATCCAATTTTTAATTTGATTAAAAAATTAAATCAAAATTAAATTTGATTTAATCTAATTTAATTAGATTATTAGTAGGACTAAGACCTAATCTAATTGAGTTAATTAAATTTTGATTTAATTTGGTCCAAGGATCAAGTTGGACCAAGTTAAAATAGGAGTCCTCGTATGACTAGGACTCTTTTCTCCTTGTGCTAATGAATTCCTCACACCCCTATGCCCTTTTTTGCTTTATTTTTTGGATGGAAAATCTTCTCTCTAGGCCATTCACACATGCCCCTTGCTCTCCTTTCCTTCTTACATGAAGATAGGTAGTGGACCAAGTCAAACAAAGGAGTTTATTTTGATTTAAACTCTATGAGATAGAGTTTTGAGAAACCAAAATTTCTTCCCATGCTATGCCACCAACCCTCCTTATTTTTCTCTATTTTCTTTCATAAAAAAGAGCCCTTTTTGTGTGACAAAATTAGGAGGTCCACATAAAAAATAAAGGAGGGGGCGCTTAAGAGTTGGGCGCCCCAAGTCTAGCTCTATTTGGATATCTCTTGACTAGGTATTTGACCTAGTCAAGGATTGCTCCATATCTCCATATATAAAAGTCTTTTGATCTATTTTTTTTAGAGATTCTAGAGACTTGAGAGGCCATTATGGCATGGAAAAACCTAAGAGAGAAAAGCTTAGGCGTGGGAATTGTAAAGGCACCAATCAAGATGCTTTAGAGAGAGAAATAAAGAAGAAGAAAATGGTCTTCTTCTAGGATTTTCTCTAAATCTTTTCCTCCATTTTTTTGTGAGTTTTGAGGGTGTTTCAATGTCAAAATCTTCTTTCTGATCTTTTAAAAAATTGAAGAGTCCAAAAATAGAAGAAAGAAGATCCAGATCGACCATCGAAGAAGGATCAGTACAGTACTAGCATACTATGCTGATTTTCAGCATCAAACTTTTGATCTATGATCGAGGGCCCATGTGGATAATTTGTAGAGATCTAACACATGTGCGGCTTGGAACAACAACCTCAGGCTTGGATCAATAAGTTAAGAAACTCAAATTTCAAGGATAAGGATGATTTGATCTTCCTATTACATATCTAGATTAGTTCTAGAATAGTCTGCTATTGATATGATCAACATGTAGTTTTTTAATATTTTAATTTTTGATTTAATTGCATGCTATTGATGCATAGTCATTGATAGCACTAAAAATAACTCTAGTTACTATGTAGATAGGGTGAGTCGAAATCGTATCCGCAGGAACCTTGGGCTAAGTTGAGATTACAAAATAAAGAGAAAAGATTTATTTTGATTTAGGAAATAAACTATCCTAAAATTAATATAATTAGAAAATAAAGATCTCGAGAGTTATGAATTAATTTTGGACTTATAGAGTTGTATTACTTTTTTAATTTTTAAAATAGTTATGATTAATCTTAGAAAAAATACCTGTCTTTCTTTGACACGTCCCGTAACCATAGATCATGGTGCATCTCCAAAAAGTACTAGACAAATAAATTTTCTTTCCTTGGCATGCTCCATACCCATAGATCATGGTGCATCTCCAAAAAGCAAAAGTTATTTCTAATATTAATCTAACAAGAAAGCATAAATGAAAGCATATAAAGAAGAGCAAATAAAGAACTCATGATAATTTTAAAAAGCATAATCTTTATTCCAAAAAAAGAAATACAAGAAAATTTAGAATAATAAAACTTGCTTTGTGTCGTTACAAAAATTTTCTCCCTCCTGAGACTGCTAGCCTAGCTGCTTATGAAGTAGTCCCTTCCTCTTCCTCTATACAAGGCTCTAGAAAAATTTCTAAGATGATCCTCAAGTGGGAGTACAAGAGCCTTTTTATAAGTGATAAGAGACAAAGGTTTTTTTAGTATTAGTGATGCTCCCAAGCCTTGGGAGGCTACTAAAGGAGTCAGGGTATTGGCTCCGGGAGATTAGGACATGTGTGATCCTAGGGCTAGGACCAATTTTGGTCCTAGGGTGGAGGTTCAGCCCTCCATGATCATGAGGCTCTAGTTTGGATCTCATGGGGGCTACTCAGAGTTTGGACTAGATTTGGATCCATTGGATTGAGTGCATGATCAGACCATAGGTGTACATGGGTTTGGATGAGTGCATCCAGATTGGGTTAGCCCAGAAAGTTTTTTATGGATTAGAATTTTGGTCCATGTACAGTATATATATACATGTATGTTGTAAACCCTAGGTTGTGAGAAAGAGAATCAATAGAACCATTTTCACCCACATCTCTCCCTCTCTCTGGTTTCTTCACAAGCCAAGTTGCCTTAGGGGGCATGCCTCCATCCCATCTCTCCCTCTCTCTGGTTTCTTCACAAGCCAAGTTGCCCTAGGGGGCATGCCTCCAAGCATGGAGGATGGAGGCGTGCCCCACTCTTCTTTCAACCTCAACAACATCAAGGATCTTGCACAATAATTGGTATTAGAGCCATCTTAACGAGGAGGCATGAAGGTGACATCCAGCAATAAGATTCAACAAAAGAACATAAAAAAAATATTATGGGGGTCGTCAGGGCCTCCCTTTCTTCCTCTCGATTGGCGGTGGCAGGTGATTGGCCATCGATCTCAGGCTTGGAGATCGAATCCTATAAATCAACATTGATCGCAGCATCTGGCGGTCGATTTTGGCAAGCTGGTGGCTGATCGCGGCGTGTGGAGGTGGATCCCGTAGGTGGTCGATGGTGGCGCTCATGGGCTAAGTGCACGAGATCTGGAGGGAGGCGGCATGGCTGTCTTCTTCTCTGGGAAGGAACATCGTAGGCGGTGGCATCATCGTAGGTGGCACATGATCTTCTCATTTGGGAACGTCGCAGATGGTGCCAGCATTGATTTTGGCAGTGGTGCATGGCAACATGCGTGGGTGCGAGCTGTGGTGACCAACTGGTAGTGATGATTGGTGGAACGTGGGTGCAGGCATGCATGCAGTTGGAGCCGACCGAGAAGGCAGTTGGAGTAGGGGAGATTAGTCAGATCTTCCCCTTCCAGCAAGATGGCATGTGAGCAAATGTCGGATCCAATGGTGGTAGTGCGAGATGGTGCAGCAAAAGCTTGGGATCCGATCGGGGAGCACCGATCCAGTGGTGGCATGCCCAGATCTGATAGTGGCACATGGATCCCAGCCAGCGAGATGGCATAGGGCCCCCTCTTCCTCCTGACACATGGATCTGGTGGCGCACGAATAGTAGCAGCGATAGCACGCCATATTGTTCGTTTGGTGGTGATGGCACCAAGATCCAATAGTAGTCACACGGTTATAGATCGACCGATGGTGGTCATGGCAGCAGGAGTTCTCCATTTTTGTTTTTGGATGGGACAAAGCAGGGAGAAGGCCAAGGAATCTAGAAGGTTCCAGGAGTTGCAGCAGTGGTTCGATGGTGGCGACGTCTAGATCTGGCGGTGGTGCCCAAGCGTGGTTGGTCGGTGTTGATCGGGTGTTCTATTTTTTGGGATGGAATGGAGATGGGAGGAGGAAGGAGCCGAAGGAGAAAGTTTGGAAGGTTCTAGAGAGAAAAAAGCCTTCTGGCAAGTAAAAAAAGGAGTTTTTTATTTTTGATTTTCTCTATTGTTTGTGCTATTCTCCTGGATGTAGCCTTGGGTGCTGGTGTTTTTGTTTGGCATGTCAGAGGAGAGATCACTCAAGAGCTCAGGATTGAGGTGGAGTTGAAGAAGCAACTATTCAGTCTGGTGGAAGGCTGTGAAAAGTAGTTGGGGTGTATTCAGCGATGTGACCGATTAGAGCCTTGAGGGTGATGGAGATGGATGATCTATGGAGGTTCAATAGGTTAGGGTTGGATGGCTATAGAGCGGTGCAGAGACCAGGCAGGAAGCACTAGAGTGTTGTAGTGGCACTACCCTAGAGGCATAGGAGCTCAGAGAGGCTCGGTGGTGCAGCAGCCAAGGAGGATATCTCAGCAAAGAGTGCCAGGAGTTTCTCAGGAAGATCGAAAGCAGGTCTCAGGGAGAGCTAGAGGTTCTTAGGGAGCACCAAGAGAATCTGTAGCCAGGAGTATCCTGGATTAGGTTTCTTCTATAGGAGCACTAGGGAGAGTCGTAGTTCAGGTGGAGGATGATTTGTGTGCTGCAAGAGAGGACTCGAATACTTATGAGGAGGTGGTGTCAAGACAAGACAGAGAGCACTGGAGTGCTGTAGTAGTGCTTCCTTAGAGGCACGGGGGTTGAGAGAGGCTTGATAATGCAATAGCCGAGGAAGGTATCTCAATGGAGAGTGTCAGGAGGCATCTTAAGGAGACCAAGAGCAGGCCTTAGGGAGAGCCAAGGAGTCTTAGGAGACTTGGGATGAGATAGATGGGTCTGAGCCCAGGACAGGGTTTAAGCTGTAGTTCCTCCGGGTGGAACTGAAGTGATGGTTGGTGCTGGGGCAGAAGAGGAGAGGTGCTAGGATGGAATTTTCTAGGGTTCGATCATTAGATTTAGAAGAGTTAGATGAGCTCTTATATTTTGGAGGTGCCCATGGATTGTGGGGGTATCCGAGATGGCTTTGGTGGGATCGATGGAGTGTGGAGGGTCCGGAGGAGCAGCGACGGTGTACGAGGTGCAGCGGTAGGCCCAGTAGTGTAGTGTTGGATGGTTAGCCTCGGGCGACTTGGTGATAGAGTCAGGATCTTCTACGACATCAGATGGACTTCAGATCAGGTGGAGCTCTGGAGTGGTGGTTTCATAGGTGGAGCTCCAGAGAGGTGGCTTTATAGGTAGAGCTCTGGAGTAGTGACTTTACAAGTGGAGAGAAAATTTGGCATGAGCTCAGAGCAGAGGGATGCAAGAGGATCGATATCCTATTACTAGCACTGGTGATGCATAGTTCTAGGTGGAGTGGCACATGTAGATGGACAGACATAGTTCTGAGGAGATCATGTCAGATGATACAGCATGTGCTGGTGTAGGATTGCTGTAGGTTCTCCAGAAAAGTCCAGAAAAGGTAATGCAGTTGCTAAGCAGTAGGGATCTTAAAATCCAGGATGGTGCTAAGAAGCAAGCCAAGATTTCAGCTATAGAGACAGTCATTCCAAAGGTCTCCAAGAGTGCACAGTAGTTGAAGAGGATTGACAGAGGCATTAGAGTGTTCATAGTGAGCTGTCTGGGTGCGTTGCGAAGCACAGGTCGGTGTTGTAGCCACAGGGTTAGAGTAGAAGGACATCAGTTCGAAGCCAATGAGTGTGGTGGAGCACGAGTCTCAGGAGCTGTGGAGCATAGGTCAGTGTTGTAGCTTGGGAGGCGAGGTGGCTTCGATGGGACGGTATCAGCTCTGGAGGCAGTAGGATGGTGCAGATGGTTCATGTAGGATTTGCCAAGGCTTGGGAGCACTAAGGTGGAGATTGTTTGGATTAGTGTTGCTCTCAAGCCTTGGGAGGCCACTAGAGGAGTCAGGGTGTTAGCTCCGGGAGACTAGGACATGTATGGTCCTAGGGCTAGGATAGATTTGGATCCTAGGATGGAGGTTCAGCCCTCCACCATCATGAGGCCCTAGTTTGGATCTCATGGGGGCTACTTAGAGTTTGGACTAGATTTGGATCTATAGGATTGAGTGCATGATTAGACCATGAGTGTACATGGGTTTGGATGAGTGCATTTGGACTGGGTTAGCCTAAGGAGTTTTTATGGGTTAGAATTTCGGTCCATGTACAGGTATATATACATGTATATTGTAAATCCTAGGCTGTGAGAAAGAGAATCAATAGAATCATTTTCTTCCATATCTCTCCCTCTCTCTGATTTCTTCACACGCTAAGGTGCCCTAGGGGGCGTGCCTCCAAGCACGGAGGAAGGAGGCACGCTCCACTCTTCCTTCAGCCTCAATAATGTCAAGGATCCTACACAATAGGTTTTACATAGTTTTTAGATGTGGGACTAAAGAAAATAATAAGGACTAAAGGATGGATGGATGAAATTGAAGGATCGAGAGCAGATAAAGTAAAAAAGAAAAATTGCCATTTAATATAAATTCTTCCTCTTGAAATATTTCTAAATATTATTTGTTTCCCTTAGAGTCCTGTGACCCATGGCATTGGCATCGCATTTTTCTTTTTTCTTCATGAAGAAACCAATGTGCACCTCCCGCATCACCCCTAGCGTGTTTCCCCATTTCCATGCGTACGTAGTGCCAGCCCCCATAAGCCACGCTAAGCAATATAATACCTTCTCTTATCATTCAATCCATATTATCTTTCATGGATCCCACTTTATTTATTACTTCTCATCTCTTTTCAAAAACTCTTCTCTCAAAATCTCATCAAAAACTCTTCTAAAATTTCTTCTCAAAATCTCCACTGTTATCATCTCTTCTCAACTTTCTCAAAATCTCTTGACTTTTGATCCTACATGGTTCTTGTTTAATGTGCATCCACTTCGCATGTATTTCACATGGAGACCCTAGAATGAAGATTTTGAACTTGCACATTACAGGCTTGGATTTGAGCTTGCTGGACCTTATTACGTGCAACTATTGGGTGCTGGGCCTTCTGTTAGTTGATTAATAATTCTTGAAAAGGAACATAAGAAATATCAAATACAAAATAATAAATATTAAATAGCATAGATTTTAATATTTTTTATATCATATTTAATATATTCATCACACCTCCCAACTTGAACTTTACTCATCCTCGAGTAAAATAGATATATGAGCATTATGTACTAGCTCAGTCTTGAATGAAAAGTTTGGTTAGGCATCCCAAAAGATAGATTATACCTGGTCAGATGATTAAAAAGATACTTCATTAGATTATCAATTCGACCTAGTTAGTGGTTGAGTGTTAGCCATAGAAATTTGAAGGGCTCTTCTTTCACCAACTCCTCACTTTACTTTTTAAATCCTCTAACTAGATGTGAGCTAGATTTATTGTCTTCTTGCAATTTGATCTCCCTTATTATTTTTTCTTTTTCTTTTTTTTTGATACTTTCTTATTGACCCTTGTAGTAAGCTTTCAATCAATGACTTTCAAACCAGTTGGCTTTAGGGCATTTGGTGTAAAACACCCTCCGTACTTACTAACTCGAGTCCAAAAATGTATAATTCTTATAATAGGTTTCTTATATCTCTACCTTTTGATGCAAACCACAATGCTTACTTAGGCAAAGGGGCCCAGTTACTTAGTGAGATAATACTAAATTTTTTTAAAATATAAAGCATATTCTAAGACAAATTTTTGCATACCTCGATCTTTCTATCCAATCTTCCATGAAGCAAATTTTTTATTAAGATTGATAAGAAGAGGGTTCTAGAATCACTCTAAAATTTAGTCTGGTCTAAACTCTAACATTCATTGAGTTTTTTTAATAATTTACCCCTCAATACTTCTAAAATTATCTAGACCATTAATCACTCATTGATTAGGATTCCCGATTAACTTCAAATCGAAATAAAATTCAGAAACACAAGACTAATTATTTCTAATCATACTTGAGAACTTGATTAGAATAGTTTCCTCCCCCCCAACTTAATCTACATTATTCTTAATGTAGTAAGAAAATAAAATAAGCAAAAAAAAGTAAAGGAGAGATTGCACCTGAGGTGATTTTGCTTCGAGAGTTGAGGATAGCTTCATCGATTAGCAGGCTCTTGTTCAAAGTTTCCATAGCTACAAAAATGTAAAAAATAAAATTATTGGGTTACCTCCCAACAAGTGCTAAGTTTAACATCTTCAGCTAGACCAACCTTCTTACCTATCTAGGATCAAATACTGGATTGAAAACTCTCATTGTCTTTCACCTCCAAATCTCAAAAAATAACTTGTAACCCCATTATTGATAACTTTCATTATTTCTTTATTATCAATTTCAAAAAGATGGTTTTCAATTCCTCTCACAACCCTTGGTACATTAAGGATTTTTTTTATTTGTTCTTCTAACATGCTTCTAAATTGGGTTTCCAAATTGGGAGTTAGATCTGATGCACTGATTGCTGGAAGCATGTCATAAGATCCTATACATATATACTCAGGTGTGATCGAGGGTGGTTTCAGTTCTAGGACCAATGTTGATTCTAAAGAGGAAAATATTGAAGCAGGTATTGTAGGTAAAGGCTCATATTTCTTAGCTCATGAAGGAGTGGTGCTAAAATTGGCTGTTTCTAGTAATGTGTTCACTTTTTCAATATACCCATCTAGGTCAAAATCATCCACTCCAAAAGGATCCCAACGTGTATGCACTAAGTCTTGAGAAATACTTTTAGGGATAGTTTTCTCTATTGTCTCTTCGACCACATCTACTTCGAAACAAGTAGTGGTTTGTGATCCATGGAAAGTCTGAAATATATTTAGTCTTAACTTTCTATTCTCAAATAAGACATCCATGACTCCTGTCCTATAATTAATATATACATTGGTTGAAGTTAGAAAGGGTTGTCATAAACTTATAGAAAATTTTCTTGGATCATCAAAATGCTCCATCTCTAAAATCAAAAAATCTAATGAAAAGTAAAATTCTTGAACCTTGACTAAAACATCCTCGATTATCGCACGTGTTGCCTTAATGGATTTATCAACTAATTGAAAGCTTACCGAAGTGGGTTCTAAGTTACCAAATCCAAAGAAATCATATACTGAACTAGATAAAATATTCACACTAGCCCCCAGATCTAATAAAGCTTTCTCAATGTGTAGGTTTCCTATGACACAAGGGATGATAGGAGCACCTGGATCCTTAAGTTTGGAAGGGGTAGCTATTGAAAAATGTGTTCTAAAGCGAATCATCTAAATGGTAGATGATTGAAATCAGTGTATGAATTATCTAATAATAATAGTTATTTTGCTGATTCATCATAAAAGTTCTATCTTCCTTAAATAAACTTCTAAATTATGATGAAGTCCTTAGAACCACAATCAATCGATAAAAAAGGATTTATCAGATGGTTCTTAAATTATTCATGATCAAATGATAAGTTATTAAAAAGGATGATAACTTATCAAGTGAAGATCGCTGTATGCCATATATGTTGGTTGTCCTCATAACCAAGTGGTGTGAAGACACTGGTATGGCATCCAAGTGAGATGTAGGAGTACATCTATACTGAACATGATTAATATAGACTCTACTGTCAAGAATAGCTTGCTAAGGCTAATGGGTATAAGTATCTCTTCGATCTGAGATCACCACGGTGACTTGCAAGCAACTCACTGTACTTTGGTGCTGGACTACCTATATTTTTAATATAAGTTCGAAAGATTTTTGAGTATAGTCAAGTACTTGTAAAGTTGGTGTGTGAGTCAAGATGGGATTGATCACTCCTGATTAACTTTAGAAAGAGAATGACTCGCTGTGTTTCAATTTAGCAAAACCTAGGCTTGGATAATCCTCGTGAGGTGTCATGGGATTTGCAAAATTTTGAGACATAATAAAGATGACTTGTATGAGTATTTGATAGCGTACTCGAAGTTGTCTTGAGCAATATTTATCAAAGGGATGAATTATATGGTAACCATGGGCCAGGGTTCTAAGAATATTGCTTTGCATTCATTCGACCTATCCGAACGTCTGGAACCATTGCTAGATTGTAACTTCGATTGGTACAGAAATTGGTTCCTATGCTATCAACATAGGTTTGAACTTATGAGGTCATATACATTAGAGCTTGTAACATGATTAGATAGTTAATTGATGATTGAGAATCATTCTAAGGTCAATCCATCAATATGATTTATGTTTGACCTAATACAAGTGTTGCAGGAGGATCGATTAGTAAGTGGATTGCTAATTGGCTCAATTTGATTGAGCTATCAGACTGAGATCAAGTCTAATTGAATTAGATTTAATTAAAATTAGTTTAGACTTAATTAGATTAAGGCTAGTTGATTTATTGGATAAGTCAATTGCAAGAAAGAATAATTTCTTGTTTGACTAAGACTTAGGTGCACCTAATTGACTTAGGATTTAAATTAGATTTAAATCTTGATTTAATCTGATTTAATTAGGCTCCTAGTTGGACTAGGATCATCCTTAATTGGATTGTATTTAATTTAAATAGGATTTAAATTGGGTTCAAACCTATTTTGATCTAGTCAAATAAGAGGAGTCATAGTTGGACTGGGACTCTCTCTCTTTCTCTTGCGCACTAGAACTCTCTCTCTTTCTCTTGCACCTTACAAAGCCCATGCCCATCTTTTATTTTCGAGGTTTTATGTGAACTTTCCCATGCCTAAGAAGCTTCTCCATACCCCATAATTTTGATTTTTGGGAGTTTGTTTTGCCTTGGTCAAAATCAGGAAGAAGTTAGGATTTGTTTCCTACTTAGAAGAGCCCCCTTTGACCAAAACTCCTCCCTCCCTTATGCACCAACCTTTCCTATGCCTAGTTATTTTTTCCACCCTCTTTTCCTTTCTTTTTGTGCATGAGATTGAGTGGTTACAAGCCAAATATTCAGGGAAGGGGCGTCCAAGAGTTGGATGCCCCATGAGACTCCTTCTAAGACTAGGATTTTGACCTAGTCTTTGTCTTAAATTAGGAGGCACCTTATTTTGAGTAGATGGCATGAGAAACCTGGGCAATTCCATGGCGAAAGGAGATCACAAAAGGGAGAAAACATGGGTAGTATGAGGTGCCAAGTTCTTTGGAGAAGATCCTTTCTTTTGGACAACATCGGATGATGTCTTGAAGAGACAACGTAAGAGAAGATTGTCTTCTCTTTATTTTTCTTTTATGTATTTTTTCTCTTATTTATTCTTTATGATTTTTATGTGATAAAAATTTGAGAGAGAGAAGAATAGGGCATGGGGATAAGTGCTTCAAGTTGTTGGGGCAAGGTGTTCTTTTTGGACATGATTTGATCATGTCCTGATGAGAGAAGGAGAAGAGAAGAAAGGTCTTCTCTTAGGATTTCTTTGAGAACCCTTTTTCTCCTAATTTTTATGAGAATTTCCAATGATAAAATCAGAGATATTAGATCTAAAAATATAGAAAAATTTTAGAGGAGAAGGTCTCCTCTTGTCTTAAAATAGAGATGTTTTCAGGACATCAATTGTTGATGTCCTGAAGGAGAAGATTTATCTTCCCTTAGGATTTATTTTTCTTGATTTTATTTTTTGATTTATGGAAGATCCAAGGTTTGGATTCCTTCCTTATTTCTCCTCATGTTCTTCATCTCTTGGAGTGTCCAAGAGATCCAAAGAATATGTATTTGATTGACCATTAGGAGGGATCCGTAAGAAGCTAGCACTTCGAGCGGATCTTCATTCGACGAACCTTCGATCTATGTTGCAGATTTGTGTGGATCACTTGTAGAGGTCGAACACATGTGCGGCTCTAAAAGTAATAACAAAAATCAACCATGGAGTTCTCGATCCATGCAAAGGTAAGAGATTTGATCTCTTGGTAACCTAGATATGATCTAGGGTTAGATCTAGAATTATTCTAGATCTAAGTATTGAGATGATCAATACCACTTATGATTAATTTAATTTTAAATTTATATTTTTATCATAACATGCTATAGAT
This sequence comes from Cocos nucifera, assembly GCA_006176705.1. Classification (NCBI taxonomy): domain Eukaryota; kingdom Viridiplantae; phylum Streptophyta; class Magnoliopsida; order Arecales; family Arecaceae; genus Cocos; species Cocos nucifera. The sequence continues at coordinate 214,052 of QRFJ01000818.1, read as the reverse complement.
CCTTGATGTAGGGTTTTGTAATTTGATTACATGCATATTGTAGATTAAACTGTTTAATCTATGTCTTCCGTTGCTTTAATTTCAAAAAAATTTTGAAATCTATGCATGAAATCCTGCATGTTTTTCATCAGTGGTATCAGAGCATCTAGGTTCTTTAATAACATGTTCATGTATGCTTAAGAATAAATTTAAAAATTAAAATTAATTAAAAATCATACATACTGTCATCAGGTTGTCCTATTGTAAGGTTAACCCCTTACAATGAAAAGGTTGTCCTAGTATGTGCTGATTTGAATTTAAATCATGAATAAGATAGATTAGATTTAAGCAAATTTATGATTTAATTTTTTGATTTAAATCTAAAATTAGATAGATATTAGATCTATTTTAGATTATTTAGATTAGATCTAAATAATATTAGGATTGCACATACTACCATAAGATTGTCCTATTGTAAGATTTACCTCTTACAATGGAAAGATTATCCTAGTATGTGCTGATCCGAGAAATCTAAATCATAAATATGTTAGATGAGATCTAAAATAATTTATAATTTATTTTTAAATTTTAAATTTAATTTTAAATAATTTATGATCTGATCCATATGATGTATTTTATGGTTAGATCTAGATCCTCTTATTGCATATGTTGATATGTAATTTTTGTTTTGAATCTAGAATGTATATGTATGATATATTTATTTTATAGAATTTAAATTGAGAACTTACTTTCTACAAAATTTTAGATTCAAAATTCTAGGACATGATCAAAATATTAAAACAAATCAGATCTAAAACCATCATTTGAATTTAATTCAAAGTAAAGTATTTATAATTTAAAAAAATATTTTAAATAATAAAATTAAAAATTAGTTTTGAGGTTCTATAAATCTAAACCCATAAGTCTTGAACTTAATTAAGAATTAAGTGATTATTTAGGATCTAGGTTTGTGATTTAAAGATCTTAAGACAATTTGATAAAATATGGGTTAAAGGGTTACAGGTTAGCTTGATCAGGTTATTAATTGGGTTAGACCTAGGGTTAGATTAAATATGGACTAAGCTAAGAAATTGATCAAACCTAACTAATAGTTAATTGGGATTAGGTCATTTCTTTAGATCAATTCAATAGTTGTAGTTGATCAAAGTCCATACATCTAACAAATGGACCTGATCGTGTCTCAGTGGTCGAGCCCGAGTCTTTAGGTAGACCAAATCAAAACTGATAAATCAATTAGTATCTAAGATAAGTCTGACATTCTAGATCAATAATTTTTAATTGGCAGTCTGCTTACCTAGCCATTTCTGATGGTGTCTAAGGCAAGCTTTGGCAGACCCTCCCATCGATCTCACTTACCTGGCCAATGTGATTAATCAGCTTTTGATTAGGTTGCTCATTGCTTCATGCTAACCCATGTCACATAGGAAATTAGTGAGACTGATTTCATTCAATGAGACTGATCTAGATGCCCATGGACTAAAATTGATCCTAGTCCTTGTTGATGACTTGAGAAGTTAGTGGGAGGACTTGACTTGGTGAAGTAAGTGGAAGCAAATTGGTCCATATCCTTTCTATCCTTAAATCACTAATAATTTAAATTTTCTAAAATTATTAGGTCCTTAAAATGATAAAGTTATGGAGATAATTGAGTCATAGCCTCCCATTAAGGTGTTTGATAATTGGTCCATTAACTCAATATTCATTGGAGGCCCATAGGCTTGGTGCTTGTTGACTAATGAAATTATCATTCATCATATGATGACTTGGATGTGTCTCTCTAATGGTGGTTAGGTTGACTAACCATAGTTGGGCTTAATCATTCATTGGTTAGATGCATCAAGTATAGTTATGTTAATGGTTGGACCTAACTGGATCCTTACAATGGAGGCCTTAGCCTACTGATTAGATTTTTGGAGCAAAATTAAATTACTAGAAGTTATTTGGAGAAATAATTGGTTATGAACCTATCTTTAGACGTACATGGATTGACCAACCATAGTTGGGCTTATGTATAGTCTATGTGGATTCTAGTACCTACTAGAAAATTAAAGTAATTTTCTGAATTGGAGGTAGAGGCTACCAATTCGAATAAAATAGTGGCAGAATCTTTAGACTAAAGTCCAAGTCTCTAGGCTTAATATAATTCATATACTTTGGTCATTATTCTCTTTTCTCAAAATAAGGCTAAATTCTAATTGCTCCTATCACTGTTAGACAGTGATGACTTATGGGATCCAACTTCGATAATTAGTATTGAAAGTTGAATTTGGTTCAGTAGTATGAATGGATTCGTACTGGGGCCTCTTAGCCTAGTAAAAATAATTAGTCCAAGGTTAACCCAAATCAGGCATGGTGCTTCTAATGTTAGAAGCAGGGTCATAAGAAGAAGATTTGTCTTGCTTTCCTTGATCATAATAGGTTGAACAAGAGAAAGAAGCAAAAGTTGCTCATTATGGATGTTATATGTAACACCTTAAAATTTCTCTGTATATAATTCTACTATATGGGTATTAGATGTCGGTAGTCTTATGCAATTTATTGCAAAGACTACAAGCAAGTAGGATATTTGAAAATGGTGAGAAATACTTAAACGTTGGGGATAGAAGTCTTGTTCCAATTCTAGCTTTAGGAATTATCAAGCTTATTTTCAATAGATGTCATTTTGAGTGATTGTCACTATTGTCCATTGTTTGTGATAAATGTGATATCTGATGGTCTTTTGATCAGAGATGGTTATCATTTATCAATAAAGAGGATTATTATGATATTATTATGAATAATATTACAGTAATACATGGATAATAAAAAAATAATATTTAATATTTATACACCCTATTAAGTGTAATGTACACATCCAAGTTAGATTATGTCATGGATATCTATCTTTAGCATTATAGGCTTAGTCATCTTGAAAAGAACAGGATAAATGGATTAGTTTGAGAGAAAAACCTCAACATTAATGATTGTGAATCATTGATAGCTTGTGAATCTTATCTTCTTGGAAAGATGATAAAGTCATCTATTACTGAAAAAGATGAAGGAGCCGATAAAGTTCCAAGTCTCATACATAGTGATGTATGTGGACCTATGAACGTAAGTGCCAAAGGAAGATATTAATATTTCATTATAGATGACCTATCTAGGCATGAGTGCATCTAGGATGAATTATTTAAAATGTTCAAATGATTCAATAATGAAATAGGAAAATAAACTGGATAAGATATTAAAACTCTTTGATCAGATCAAGGAGGTGAATACTTATCTAGTGAGTTTGTGACATATCTAGGAGAGAATTGGATTCTCTCAGTAGCTTTTTGTTTGGAACATAGTGTATCTGAAAGAAGAAATTGAACTTTGTTAGACATGGTTCAATCCATGAAAGTCTGCCTATTTCAGGGTTGTGCTCTTGTGACTACTTATTTTATTTTAAAAATTTATATCAAGTGAATTTATTTCATAGACTCCATATTGGATATGGATCGGACGTAGACCTAGACTCTCTCACCTTTTATTTTGGGATTGATCGGGCTATGTCATAGGTTTGCACATAGATAAACTTGGATTTTGGTCCAATAAGTGTTTAAGGATTATTAATTCTACTATGCTAAAGAACATAAGATGTTCATCAGTAGTAGGACATTCCTTTCAGAAAGAAGCTTTTTAGAGAAAGAACTAATGTCTGTCAAGTTAAACTTATAAAAGTTTGACTGATAAAAAAGAACCGACGTTATCTAGTAAATCTACAGAACTAGATTTGATTAGATCAAATTCAGAGCCCATTAAAGTGTCACCTTTAAGGAGATCTGGTAGAGTACCATGTTAGCCAAGTAGATACTTTAGTATCTAGGTCCAGGATGGCGATCCTATTGAGCTCGATGAGAATAATAAGGATTTGATCACCTATAGGAATGAAATGTAGTGGCCTGACTTTGAGAAGTGGCTTGGAGCCATATGATCCAAATTGAAATCTATGAAAATCAATAGTGTATGGATACTAGTTGATTTACCTAAAGGGATAAAATTCATTTGGTGTGAATGAATTTTTAATAGGATTAGAGTAGCACAGACGGGAAGGTAAGGACCTATAAAGTCCATTTGAGTATCATCTTAGAGTTCGAACATATGTTCTGAATGTATATCTTTGTTATGAACAAAGATAAATCCTATATTTATAATTGGGCAAAATATTTTGTAGTGTTATTTCTTATGATGTTTGAGGATGAAATTCTCTTAATTGAGAATGGCATTCCAGCATTGCAAGAAATAAAGGTTTAGCTGTCATCTTATTTCTCCATGTATGAGACTAGATATAGTATACTCACTAGAGGTAGTAAACAGATACCAGTTTGATCCAAGTGAGAGCCACTTAAAGATTGTATAGACAATCCTTAAGTATTTAAAAAATACTAAGGTTCAGTGACTCAAATATGAAAGTATTGACTTAAAATATGTGAATATTTTAATTTTAGTCAAAACAAGATGAGAATAAGAGAATGTTGGATCATACCCTAATTATAGCAGCAATCTACTGGAAAGATTCCAAGCAGTATACTTTAGCCTATTTAGTTAGTGATGTAGAGTACATCATGGTATATGATGCTGCCATGTAAGCTGTAGTTGTTGAGGTTCATTAGCTGGTTGGGAGTGGCACCCTCCACCAATGGTCTAGTCCTATCGTAGCACCGGAGCCATAGCTTAGGCTAAAAAACCCAAGGACCAGCATATTCTGCATTGCTTTCACCTTAGATATTACATCTGGGTGACGTCAATCTTTAGAAGATCGATGTAAAAGATGAAGTTGACCGACCCATTTGCTAAAGCCTCAGAACTAGGGAGTTCTACAAACTCAAGTAGAAGATAGGATATTTGATATCATTCTGATTGACTTTAGTCCAAGTGAAAGTTGTTGAAAAATTTATCCTAAAGTCAATCATCTAAGTGATAGATGATTGGAATTAGTATATGAATTATCTAATAATAATAGTTATTTGGCTGATTCATCATAAAAGTTTTATCTTCCTTAAATAAACTCCTAAATTATGATGAAGTCCTTAGAACCATAATCAATCGATAAAGAAGGATTTATCATATAATTCTTAAATTATTCATAATCAAATAATAAGTTATTAATAAAGATGATAACTTATTGAGTGTAGGTCACTGTTTGCCATTTGCATTGATTGTCCTCATAACCAAGTGGTGTGGAGACACTGGTATGGCATCTATGTGAGATGTAGGAATACATCTACATTGAACGTGATCAATGTAGCACTCTAATGTTAAGAGTAGCTAGCTAAGGTCAATGGGTATAAGTATCCCTCTGATCTGAGATCACCATGGTGACTTTCAAGCAAGTCACTATACTTTGGTGTCGAACTGCCTGTATTTCTAATATAAGTTTGAAAAATTTCTGGGTACAGTCAAGTACCTGTAAAGTTGATATGTGAGTCAAGATGGAATTAACCATTCTTGATTAACTTCAGAAAGAGAATGACTCATTGTGTTTCAATTTAGCAAAACCCAGACTTGGGTAATCCTTGTGAGGTGTCATGGAATTTGCAAAACTTAGAGACAATAGAAATGACTTGTATGAGTGTTTAATAGTGTACTCAAAGTCATCTTGAGCATTATTGATCAAAGGGATGAATTATATGATAACGATGGGCCAGGATTCTAAGAATGTTACTTTACATACATTCGTCCTATCCAGATGTCGAAAATCATTGCTAGATGGTAACTTCGATTGGTGCAAAAATTGGTTCCTGAAGGAACCAGATCTAGAGTTTTATAGGTAGATCTTGAAAACTTTTTCAAGATCTTGTAGCGAAAGACTTAAATAAATTAAATATTTATTTAAATAAATATGTAAATACCTAGATCTTAGATCTCTTATATGATCAAGGCATGATATTAAATCATGAAATCAAAATCAATTAAGAAAATAAAAGGTTGATTAAATCAACCTAGATCTATACTACATCAAATGCAGGTATGAAGTTAATAGATTAGAAATATTACCGGAGCAAGTTAGACATTCTAACTTGCTGATCTGGGCTTGAGGATGAAGTCATGAGCCGCACACATATTCAGACCCTAAAAATTGTCTACATGAGCCTACGATCTTTGATCTGAAGTTCGATGCAGGAAATCAGCACATCATGCTAATACTATGCTGATCCTTCTTCGACGATCGATCCGATGCTCCCTTCTTCAAAATTTGGACTCTCCAAAATATGAGAAGAAAAATGAGAATTTAATGATCTGAGACTCTCTTAGAAAAACTCAAAGAAAAGGAGGAGAGATTGAAAGTAAAACAATTCTAGAAGAAGACCCTCTTCTTCTTCTCTTTTCTCTCACCTAGACACCAAGTTTGGTGCCTATGGAACCCCTATGCCCAAGGACCCTTTTCCTTTGATTTTTGTACACCTCAAACCTCTCCCAATGCTCTATATTTTATGAAAAAATTAAAATAAAATTTATCCAATAAACAGAGAAAAAGAAGAGTCCAAGTTAGATCAAAATCCTACACTAGGAATATCCATGAAGGGAAAATCAGATTTTCTGGATCAGGTTCGTTCAAATCTGATTGGATCAAGAGGCATATTTCAAAAATTTTCTCTTAGATCCCAATCAAATCCAACACTTTTTAGATCTAATTTTATGATCTGATAAATAAAAAAATTAAATTAAATTAAATCTAAATTAATATTACCTTGTTTGCTGGATAATTCGATTACCCTTTGATGATCTTGCTGATTGCCTGAGGTTCTGGATCTAGCCACGCAAGCGCCTGGCCTCTACCGGTATTCACTCAGGTTGGATCTAGAAATCCTCTCCTTCTTTATCATGTCTCCAAAAATTAGATCTGGATCTGATTTGGAGGATCTTCGAAACTCCTTTCGAAGATCTGCTATCGTCTCTACAGTAGTGCTGCCTTCTTCCTTTTCTCGTCAGCCTTTTCTTGCCTAGATCGCACCAAACTGAAGCCCAACTTCCCTTGGGCATGGAGAGGAGAGAGAGGATCAGAAGATGACATGGAGGAGGGAGAGGAGCACCCTTGGGGCATGGCTAGGAAAAGCTCTCTTAAAGTAGGGTGCTGATAGGGTTTATTAATAGACCCTGCTGCGCCATGCAGTGCCACATCATCCCAGCCAATCATGCTGCTTCATGCAATCAGATCTAAATCTGATTGATGGGATGACATCACCTGATCCAATCAAATGAGAGTCCCAATGATTCATCCTTAGATGGTGCCTAAGATTGGTCAAAGTCTATGGCTAGGGATCTTCTAAGTTGAATCCAAGAAGCAATCTGGAGTCCCATCCGCATGGGACTCCAGGCGTCCCTATCCATGGGCGCACGCCATCCTAGGTGTGCACCTCCTTCTTTTCAAAATCTAGTAAGAGGACAAGCTCCTATCTGCTCTCCAATAAGTGCATGACACATGGGCAGATGTCCAAGGGTCAAATTTTAATGTTTGACCAAAGTCAAAGGACAAGAATTAGCAGGTGACGGAAAATGGTAGGTGTTGTCTCAAATTTATCTCATAAATTAAGATAATCCTTTTCTGATCTGGACAAGCTTCAGTCAGACCAGGTAAAGGTACCTGAGTGAGCACAAATACATTTGGCTCGGTCGAGACTATTTTGAATGATAATAGAAGGAGAACGTTAGGCTCAATCATGTGCTAGCACGATTTTCTTGAACCTAATTGAATCTAATTCAAATCAATTGAACAGGTTAGTCCAATTGATGATATCCAGATCCAAACCCTTGTTTGTGTGATCTAGTTTGGTTCAATTCTATATGATAATGGGATATGTCGTGATCTTCATCATCGACATCATCAAAACTCCTTTCGATGGATCAGTACTCTTCTGATTCAGACAACTAGAATGATTGATCATCTAAATCATTCTAATTGCTCCCAAAATCCATCAATAACACCTAGCAGTATATGGTGGCAATCCATAAAAACTAAAAATAAATCTCTTGGTGCAGCTACCTATGTGATTAAGTTCTTCTATCTTGAGCCCTGATCAGATTAGGGTCAAGGTGAACTCATCAAATCCCTAATTTCTTATCATATGATTTAATCATTTGATTCAAGTCCGATGTGAAAACCTTAATAGAAACTCTTTCTATTATTTTACTCTCTACCATGGCCATGAGCTTATGGACTTGATTCTCATGATCATCATAGGGCTGCTCCTCATCCACCGAGGTAGATAGATTCCATCTTGGTGCAATCCAATTCCTACAATGAACATGCTATAGCCAACATACACCTCAGAATTCTGAATGACTAGGAGATCGAGTCATGGTGTAGTCAAACTATAACTCCCTCAAGGTGAACTACCGATGCACCTCAGATCAAAGAACCAGATTCACTACTGTAGCTTTGAGTTAGTCATCGATGAGATGGTAGACTTTCTTATGACTACTCGAGGTGGTCACGCTCAGTGCCCTTGTTCTCTAACGAGTACCTGTACTCTCGCTCTGGTGTCTGTACACCATAGACTCAAGACTCATGTACTATGAAGAAGCGATTGTACATTAACCTTTCAGATCAATCACCATCCTCATGACGATCCTACGGTCAGGAGGCTTTTATGAGTTAATAAATGAAAATTCATGTCCTAAATTTTCAACTTTTGAAAATATGAATTATCATTATCATTAACTCAAGGCATGTATCACAGATACTAAATATAAATTTATGATAGAAAATAATTCATTTTATTATTTATAGTCAAAATTATAATTTTTCTCCTAGAAGTGTATTACAAGTGTCAGCAATTCTGGCTTCTATGGCACACATATCTAACAATCCAAACATGAAAAGTTGTTGGGGCGCCCGAATCTTGGGCACCTCCTCCATAATTATTGACGTGGACCAGCAAGGGAGGGTGCACAAAAAGAGGATTATTTTCATAGAATAAGAGAAGAATTAATTAAAAGAGGGAGTGGTACTCAAGGAAAGGTGTTTTGGTCAACAAGGATTCTATCTCATAGAATTCTAAGCAAAACTAACTTCTCTTTTGACTTGGTCTTCCAACAAATTAACCATGAAATCCTCCTATTTTGACTCTTTTTGTTAGATATATGTGCCCTAGAAGCCAGAATTGGCTGACACTTGTAATACACTTCTAGGGGCAAAATTATAATTTTGACTATAATTAATAAAATGGGTTATTTTCTATCACACCTATGTATTTAGTGTCTGTGATACATCCTTTGAGTTAATGGTAATGATAATTCATATTTTCAAGAGTTGAAAATTTAAGACATGAATAATCATTATTAACTCATAAACAGCTCCCGACCATAGGATCATCACGAGGATGGTGATTGATCCGGAAGGTTGGTGTACGATCGCTTCTCTTTAGTAGATGAGTCTTGAGTCTACGGTGTGGAGACACCGGAGCGAGAGTACAGGTACTCGTTAGAGAACGAGGGCACTGAGCGTGACCACCTCGAGTAGTCATTAGGAAGTCTACCTTCTCGTCAATGACTGACTCGATGCTGCAGTAGTGTGTCTGGTTCTTTGACCTGAGATGCATCGGCAGTTCACCTTGAGGGTGTTATAGTTTGACTACACCATTACTCGGTCTCCTAGCCATATGGAACCCTGAGGTGTATGTTGGCTATAGCATGTTCATTGTAGGAACTGGATTGCATCAAGATGGGAATCTATCTACCTCGGTGGTAGAGGAGCAGCCCTATGATGAATCATGAGAATCAAGTCCAGAAATCCCATGGCCATGGCAGAGTGAAATAATAGAAAGAGTTTCTATTTAGATTTTCACATTGGACTCGAATCGAATGATTACATCATATGACAGAGACTAGGGTTTGACGAGTTCACCTTAACCCTAATCTGATCGGGGCTCAAGATAGAAGAACTTAATCACACAGGTAGCTGCACCAAGAGGTTCGCATTCAGCTCTGATGGGTTGCCACCATATACTGCTAGGTGTCACTGGTGGATTTTGGGAGCAATTAGAATGATTTAGATGATCGATCATTCTAGCTGTTCGAATCAGAAGAGTTCTGATCCATCGAAAGGAGTTTCGATGATGTCTATGATAGAGATCATGACATATCCCATTACCATACAGAACTGAACCTAACTGGGTCACACAAACAAGGGTTTGAATCTGGTGATCATCAATTGAACTGATCTAGTTCAATTGATCTGAATGAGATTCAATTAGGTTCAAGGAAATCGTGCTAGCACTCGATTGAACCTAACGTTCTTCTTTTACTATCATAAATAAGTTGTCCTGACTGAGCCAAAGGAGTTTGTGCTCAATCAGAGGCCTTCATATGGTCTGACTGGAGGTTGTCCAAGTCAGAATAGGTTGTCTTATTTTGTAAGACATTACCTGCCATTTTTGGTCACCTGCCATTTCTTGTTCTTTGACTTTGGTCAAAAGTCTACCTTTGACTGGTCAAACGTTGACCATTGACCCTTTGACTTTTGACCACATGTCATGCACCTATTGGAGAGCTGGTGGGGGCCTGTCCCCCTGCCAGAACCTGGCAAGGAGAAGGGCGCACGCCAAGGGTGGCGTGAGCCCAAGTAGGAGGCGCCTAGGAGTCCTTGTTGGACAAGGACTCCACCTCCCTTTTGGATTCCAATCAGAGTTCTACTAAGAATCCAGTTTGACTGGTCTTAGGCGCCCTCTAAGGAGGAATCCAGGGGTCTCTATTCCAACCAATCAGATTTAGATCTGATTTCACAAAGGGTTGTGATTGGTTGAGAGGAAGAGGAGTTGGATCACAAGCTTAGGTCTATAAATAAGACCCTGCGCCCAACCCTAATTCTAATGCAATTCAATTGAGAAACCCCACGCCCCAAGGCTGCCTCTCCCCTCCTTCTCCATGCCATAGCTTCTTCTCCCCTTGCTCTCCACGTCCAAAAGGTGTTTTGGACTTTGGTTGGTGCGATTCAGATCAAGGAAAGGCGATCAAAAGCAAGAAGGCTGCGCTGCTGCAAAAGGACGACTGCAGATCTTCAAAAGAGTTTTGAAGATCCTCCAGATCAGATCCAGATCTGATTTTTGGAGGTGTGATAGAGAAGAAGAGGATCTCCAGATCCAACCCGAGTGGATACCGGTAGAGGCCAGGCGCTTGCGTGGCTAGATCCAGAACCTTCCGCTGCAATCAGGATCATCTACAGGGTAATAGGATTACCCAAATCAGGTAAATTAAATTTGATTTAATTTATCTTATTTTATTTTATTTATTAAAATAATAAGAATCAGATCTAAAACATATCAAGATCTGATTGAGATCAAGAGAAAAATTTTTGAAATATATCTCTTGATCTGATCAGATCTGGACGAACCTGGACCGGGAAATCAGGATTTCCCTTCAACTGGTATCAGAGCCATGGTTCTAAATTATTTAGATCTGATTTTAATTTTATTTTAATTAGAAAATAAAGTGATTTCAGATGTCACATGAGATGTGATCAGATCTGAAATCAGAAAAAATTAAAATTAAATGATTTGGATCTAAGATTAAGAAGATATGCATGACTAGTTCTAGAATAGAATAGTTCTATAGAATAGTTTTGCATGTCTTTGATTTAATCTGATTAAATCATATTTTAGATCTTCTTATTTACTATTTTCTGATATTATAAGTGTTATAATAACATCTGATAAACAGCAAATAAAAATTATTTAATTTTAAATATCATATGAGATATGATAGATGCATGTCTAGACTAGTTGTAGAATAGTTCTACATAATTGTCTAGATTAGAATTTATTTTGATTAGATCAATTTAAATCTAATTTTTTAGATTATTATGAGATAATTTAGATCTGAAAACATGCATGATTTGATACATGAGATGTATGCAAAATATGCCTTGATTAGATCTAAATTTGTATATGAGATATATGATATAGATCTATAACTGTTTTGTAGATTTACATGTTCCTGATTAAGGCGTTCCTCTTGGCCGTCCGGTCATAAGAACGAAGAAGGGTTTAAAGGCCCTCTCTTCCCATTCGATGGGGTGTTCTTATGACGTGTAGGGGTGCTGCGTGTTCGTCCTTAATCAGAAACCCAAAACTTACTTTCTGCAAAACCCTAGATCCTGAAACCCTAGGATTTATTGTGCATATTTTGTTTATGAACCCAACTTAATTAAGAATTAAGTTTATGGAATATTAATTAGGTCTAAAATTGAGAATTTCAGATCTAAGACATATTCATAATACTGGGTTCGGGCTTGGGTAGCTCAATTAGGTCTAAGCGGTTGATCAAACCGAATCAAGAGTTGGTTAGATGGGATCAACAATGCTTAAATTGACCAGCCTAATAGGATTAAGTCTGGGTCAAGATCGAGTCACGATCAAGCAAGACCTAATTAGGCTCAGAGGTTAGAGTCTGGATTGTAGGCTAACCCAATTGGTTCTGACTCAACAATTTGGTGTCTAAGGTAAGTTTGGCACAGACGACCGACTGGTTTTTAATTGGAAGCTACTCGACCTGAATGCGTTCTTGTGCGAGTTAACGGCATATTCCTTCCACCGGTCTCACTTACCTGGCCATATCTGTTGACACAGTTCTGATCTGAGGTGGTCAATAATCCGAGCTAACCCATGCCACTAGGTTAGTCATAATTGTTATGACTAAGCCAAGTCTAGTTTAATGAGACCTGAATCAATTCTCCCTAAGAAAAGATTAAGTCCGAGGTCTTCCACCATTGTAGACGTGCGGGCCCTTCCCGGGGTTGATTGTTCTCGGCTGGATACAGTGGCTCAGTTGCACCGGGAAGATGCAACCATGTCTATTAGGCATTGGATGCTATGGGCTGGAGGATGAGTTGGGCTCAATATTCCGGATACGGTGAGAGACCCAATTAGGAACCCAGTCTATGCAAATGGTGGGTCTGACTTAACTAAGGAGTGGATCAATATTCCGGATACGGTGAGATTCATGAATTAGAGACCAAGTTTGGGTGCACCATGATTAGAGAATCATTGAACAAGAGTTGTTCACTCATTGGCTAACCCATCACCAATAACTGTTAGGTGAGGTGATGAGTCAGTTGGTGAGACCGCACCACCCACTAGAAATCATCAATCGCGGAGATTTTCGCATCTCTACAGAGGGAGTGTAGGGATCCGAGAAAATAGTGGGAGCTAATTTGTTTAAAAATAAAATCCCTAAACAAATTGGTCAAGTCAAAATTACAGTATCTAACTAGAATCTTTGACTCTCTACAGGAAAATGTCTGCGTCCAACCCACTGGCACGTATCCTAGACACACATAGACTGACTGGACCCAATTATAAAGATTGGCTCAGGAACTACAAAATTATTTTGGGTTCAGAGAAGTTAACACATGTTTTGGACCAGGACCCTCCCACCTTACCAGCTCGTCCATCCACTGAACAGAGAGCGTCTCTGGAAAAATGGATTGACGAAGACAATAAGGCCAGATACTACATGTTGGGCTCGATGTCTGATGAGCTCCAGCGCCAACATGAAGATATCGGGACTGCTCGCCAAATGTTGGCTCACCTGCAGGAGATGTTTGGTGAACAGAGTCGCGCAGCCAAATATCAAGTCACAAAATGACTTTTTAAGGCTAAGATGCGTGATGGGCAGTCAGTCCAAGATCACTGTCTGACAATGATCAAGGACATGGAAGAGCTTGAGAAGCTCGGTGTGAAGTTGGACTTGGATCTGCAGAACGATATTATTCTGCAATCCTTGACTGATGCATATGGGCAATTCATCATGAATTACCACATGCATAAACTTCAAAATTCCTTGGCCGAGTTGATTGAATGAATATGCTGGTTACCGCTGAGCTTTCTATGAAAGGTTCTAAAGGCTCAGTTCTTGCTATGGAACGGACTTCTTCCAAAAGAAAGTCTTATGGAAAGAAAAAGAAGTCTGTGAAAAAGCAAAAGGTGGAAGGATCAAAGAAGAAGAAGGCAGAACCGAAGAAGAAGGTCGATGGCAAAGGAAAGTGTTTCCATTGCAACAGCGACGGCCATTGGAAGCGGAACTGCCCTACTTACCTGGCCACCCTGAAAGAACAAGAAGGAAGGTCCTTCTGGAGGTATGCTCGTTATTGAGTCTAACCTTACGGTTTCTTCTGCATCCAGTTGGGTGCTTGACTCTGGTTCTAGTGCTCATCTGTGCACTTCTATGCAGGGTCTTGAGGATAGCAGGAGGCTGAGGGATGGAGACATGATCCTACGCATCGGTAATGGAGCAAGAGTTGCTGCAGTAGCCGTGGGAACATACCCTCTTCGATTACCATCTGGTTTAGACTTAGTTTTAAAAGACTGTTATTATGTGCCTGCAGCTAGCAGGAATTTGATTTCTGTTTCATGCTTAGCACAAGAAGGTTATGTGATCACCTTCTTTAAGGACCATTGTAACATTCTTTATGAAAGAAATAAAATTGCAAATGGTTTCCTTGTTAATGGTCTTTATCAGTTGCATATTGATGTACCTATTTTAACTATCGAGCAAAACGTGAATGCCAAACGACCTAGGGATAGTCCAAACGACAGATATCTATGGCACCTGAGATTAGGTCATATAGCAGAAGATAGGATTAACAAATTGGAGAAAAATGGGCTATTGAGTCCATTGACTTTTGAGTCATATCCAACTTGTGAATCTTGTCTTCAAGGCAAAATGACTAAACTCCCTTTTGTTGGACATGGGGAGAGGGCCACAGATCTCCTTGCCCTAGTACATACTGATGTGTGCGGCCCATTCGATGTGCCGGCTAGAGGCAATTTTGTCTACTTCATTACCTTTACCGATGATCTGTCTAGGTATGGGTATGTGTATCTTATGAGACATAAGTCTGAAGCTTTTGAAAAGTTCAAAGAATTCAGACATGAAGTAGAAAAACAAACTGGAAAACCCATTAAGGTTCTTCGATCAGATCGAGGAGGTGAATACCTTAGCCGGGAATTCCTAGACTATCTTAAGGAAAATGGCATAGTCTCTCAATGGACTCCACCAGGAACACCTCAACTCAACGGGGTTTCAGAACGGAGAAATCGGACTCTATTGGATATGGTTCGATCCATGATGAGCTTCACAGACCTCCCTGATTTTCTTTGGGGACATTCATTATTAACTTCAATCTATCTTACTGAATAGGGTTCCCTCTAAAACCGTTCCTACCACACCGTATGAGATATGGCACGGTAAGAAACCAAGTCTGAGTCATCTCAGAATTTGGGGTTGTCCGGCTCATGTCAAAAGACAACAAGCGGACAAGTTAGAGTTTAGGTCCTTTAGAGCTCGATTCATAGGATATCCTAAAGAGTCATTAGGATACTATTTCTACATTCCAGAAGACCACAATGTGATTGTGAGTCGACATGCCATATTTCTTGAAAAATAGTTTATTCAAGATAGTGGCATTGGAAAGCAGATTAAGCTTGATGAGAAAGTCTCACAAGCAGAACGAGCTAAGGACCAAGTGGAACCAAATCAGGTTGAGCCAATAAGAACACTACCTCCTCCACCTCGTAGATCGGAAAGAGTTTCCCGTCCCCCTGAAAGATACTTAGGTATTATTTCAGAGGACGTAGAGGAAATGTTCCTCATAGGTAATGGTGCTCATGGTGATGATCCCAAAACCTACAACGAGGCGATATCAGATATCGACTCCGAGAAATGGAAGAGAGATTCCCACACATGGGCTGGCACCTCATGACAACACACTATTACTCGCAAATAACAAAACTACAGTAGCTTTCGAACAGCCCACTACCAGGTGGTTAGCGGTTGTCACTATCAGTTTGTTAGCAGGCTTGGTCTATTTAAGAGACTCTCTAGATATGCTTTCAATCCTAGAAGCTCTCTTTCCTTCTCACACTCTACCATTTTCTTTTTTGAGCACTCCATTTTATTTGGCCAAAAAGAGCTGACTTAATCCGTCAGAAGGGTCCTTGCCAGAGCCACCACCCCTGACTTTGGGCAAAGACTTGTTTGCAGTCACACGCGGCAACCCCATCCTCTCCGACTCTGAGACATCAAATTCTGGTGTCAACCCAAATTTCGCACCAATAGAATTGGCGTCGTAGAGGAGGGGCGCCCTGAGTCTTATTCTAAAAGAGTGCTCAGTTGAAATCCTGTGAGCTTTCTCGCTTTAAGGGTCATCTCCATTCTTCTCCCTCGACCTCAAAAATGCGCTCCATAGAAGATGACCACGTCAAAGATCCCCACCACCTTACTGTCAGATCTGAGCGCAAGATCGCGCCTCGCATGAGGCACTTCAAGCCTCCGTCCACCGTCTGAGATAATGGTGGATATCCAAAGTAGTTTATATCTATTGAGGTGCAGTAGGTCTGGGGCCTCACTAGGATGTGCTTAGTCCATGCAGATCAGCCTCCAGCTGATAGTCCAACTACAGAGAAACCCCATGTGAGATGTGCAAAGACTGATTCCAAGAGGGAATAGCCGTGTTAGGTCAGCAGACCCGTGCCTCCAAGAAAGAATAAAATAGACGAGCAGAGAAGCTCCTATTTTGATTCATTGACTGTTCTCCTAGAAGAGACAGTCTCGCATCTATAGTTGGAAATGCCTACCGAGACCCACGATCGAGATGTAGAGGTCCTCGGATCAAAAAACTTCCAAGAAATGGATCGAGTGGGATTGAGAAGCTCCAACATGCTGCCTAAGGTAACCATTGGATAACATCTATACTGACGCCTCTTTCCCTCTCAGAGAAATCATGCAGAAAATCCATCCCCAACGAACTTCAAAGCTCTCCCAGTTCAAAGAGCTACGATGGGACCACTAATTCAATTGACCATCTGGAGGCCTTCTAGACTAGTGATGTTTGCAACATGGTTGCACTAGAACCATTCTTATAACTCGGAGCTTTTCTTCTACTTTGAAAAGGGAGCAATAAGAGAATCGGTACTTAATGCTGAAGCTAGGTCCGATCTTTCTCTTCAATCAAATGAGGCCACTAGATTGTGGATACTTGTCAGCAAAGCACATGTCCAAGACGAGGGTCAGACTCTCTCATCAACATCAAGTAGCAGAAGGCGAGAACCATCCGAGCTTTAGTTCAACTACTTCAAACGCTGCTGTATCTGAGAGTCTGAAATCTAGACCAGTTGAATTATCATGGCGGCACTTAAGGGTAGTCTTAGAAGAATGATTTGCTGTTCTCCCCTAGAAAGAAGTACCATAAGAATTTTGCTGATTTGCTAGCTCGGGCTGAAAGGTTATATCCAAGCTAAGGAGGCCTTCAAATTAAAAGATTGAGAAAGCCATGAGAGAGCGGTAGGCGGGCAAATCTAGTAAGCCCGTAGTCTAGTGAATAAGAAGTCGAATAAAGTTTGGTACGCACTCGCAGACTCCTTCTGGTGTAAGCGAGCGCCGACTCCCACTCGAGCTCGTCATCAAAAGAAAGCCCTAATAGAAAGGGCACGACGGGTCTTCCCCCCGTTAGAAGGTTCACAACTACACCACGCTCAAAATGCTCCAAAAATCTAGGTTCTAATGGAGATCAAAGGAGCAGTTGCCGAAGTCAGAGAGGATGACACACTCACCCCGGTAAGTGCAATCCCAACAAGTTATGCCTCTAATCATCATGACTACGATCTTGATACTAAAGAATACATTCAACTCTAAGATAAGATTGAGGAGCCTCATCAAGTGGAGATAGGCTGCAGTCGAGATCCTGTGACATCAAGTCCTAAAAGGATGGATATGTCAGTCGAGGGCCTTCACGCCACGCTTGAACCATCAAGTAAGGAGGAGGCAACAAGAAGAGTCGACCCTCTGCTTGGCATCATCACACCAATCTTTTGGGGACATTGGCAAGGGGGAGGCTTAGTGGTCAGCATGAGCCTATGAAGAGCAGAGAACTAAGGAGCCCATAGCTTTCATTGATGAAGATGCACAGAAGTTCAGTTCGTACCACAATGATGCAATTTGAATTTCTAACATTGCTGACTATGATGTACACTGCAGTTTAGGTAGAGTAATGAAAAGCTCTGCGCGATATCTTTTTTGACAGACTTTTAACTAAATATATATATCCAATAACATTCTGGACCATAGCGAACTCATATGTTGGTGGTCTTCACTGGCAAATGCTATGGCCAGATTGAAGAATAATAAACAAGCTAAACTATAGGCTACAGGAACAATACGCTAAAGTGAGCCAAAGCACATGGTCGACTTTTCCGGTAGTGGAAGGCTCCATCACACTACAAATGCAACTCTTGACCGACCAGGTCTAAATGTGACTCCAGGCTGTGGTGTGCGATCTAATTACTTGAAAATGAAGTTTTCGACAAGAGTGTGAATTGGAGAGATTAGGGAGACCAGGCCCTTGCCAAGGCATTGTTACTCCATGTACCTTACAAAAGGGAAGCCATCCGACCGCTTGCCTAGTTGATGGGCAGGATGTCCGCAACGGACCTCACTAAGGAGCAAAGCGAGCCCATGGAAATCCTTGCAACCATCCCTCTATATGATGGAGCATGAGGCATATAAGTGCAGATCAACTGCCAAACTTGGGAGATTGAAGTGCAAAAGTAGCTTATTGCCTTCTTAACGAAGAATGCTGATATCTTGCTTGGTACCTAGCAGACATGCCAAGAATTGATGCAGAAGTCATGGAACATCGATTGATCGTCGATCCTAAGTATAGGCCAGTGAAGCAAACGAAGAATGGGCCCACACACCAGAAAAGCAGAAGGGCATAGCGAAGGAAGTGGGATTAAGCTCCTCAAAAATTGGGTTCATACCGAGAGTCCACTGCCCTGAGTTGGTCCTCCAATATGGTCCTATAAGAAAGGCTAAGTGGCAAGTGTGAGAAATGTGTTATCAACTTCAAGAAGTTGAATAAGCTTGCCCAAAGGATAGCTACCCCTATCGCAGAATTGATCAACTGATAGATGCATACGTCGGGTGCATGAAGCTCCTCAAACTTATGGTATTGCCTCTTAGGCTACATCAAATCTGGATGGCACCAGAAATGAGAAAAAACTGCTTTTATTACTAACTCGTGATCTTTATTGTATAGGCTCATGCCCTTTTGACTTAAAAATACAGGCACAATCTATCAACACCTGATCAAATAAGATCTCAAAGGAGTAGAAATGGCGCACAAAGATGAAAGTCTACATGGAGCAATTACTTGTTCAAAAGCTTGGACCTCGTCCAATCATATTGCCCCGAACCTTGAAGAGACTTTTAAATGCCTTTAAAGATACAAGATGAAGCGAAATCCGAACAAATGCGCCTTTGAATGACCTTAAAGAGATTCTTGGGGTTTCACGATCTCGAGGCGAGGGATGGAAGCTACATTCAGAAAAAGAATCTAGGCCATCCCAGGAGCATGACCATCTCCAAAATGCAATAATGGAGGTCCAACGCCTGGACCGAGAACGGTGCATCCTAAACCACATTTATCTCAAATCGATCGAGCGGTGTATGCCCCTTTCTTCAGGTTCCTCAAGCAATCAAAGAAACTTCTGCTAGACGTGTAGAATGCCAACAGACATTTAAAGAACTTAAGAGCTACCTCGATTCAACCCCCACTATTGCCGAAAGCCCGAGCCTAGAGTGATAGCATGGTGTATAGGGCGAAGCATAGATTTCAAAGAAAAAAATATAAAATCATACAAACCAAATTCCGAACCCTAGGACACCATTATTATATATATAAATCATATAGCATGCGATTTGTAATAATAAAAGAAAGTTTAGGACATACCTCTTAGTCGCTAAATCCTGGATTAATCCCCTAATTTCGCAGGCGTCGTTTAGGGTCCCACTAGGTTTCCATGTGTTCACGCCTCCAACTGTGAATCCATACGAGAACCTTCTTTAGCCTTGTATGTCAACCGTTCCCTTATCTTCCTGTACCTTCTTTCTTTTTCCTTGTCTCTGAATTTTTTTCCTAATCGTCCATCTAAATGACTTCTTATCGCTTATAAGACAAGGTCTAACAAAGAGAAGGAAAGAAAAAAAAAAATGGAACAATAGAAAATTCTTGTAAGAAAGAAAGATAATTTTTCATAATTTTGGACTCTTGGTGGCGCACGGCCTTATTATAAGTACGTAAGGGTGCCAGCACATTTTCTCGCTTCCTTTCAAATATTATCTCTGTTCCTGTCCAGCCTGAATGCTTATATGCCTTATCAGAATAATAACGACAATTAGACTTAGTCCAGAGGTGCCCGTTAAATGCAGAAAGGAATACCTCTCCTGACTAATTCTACGTAAGTTAATTTATGAAAATTCGCGGCTTTTCATTTTGGCATCATCATTTTTCACCATTAGATCTTTAGATAAGAAGACCACCAATAGCCTTAATATGGGATGCCCATTCAGAAAAATGGCATGGAGATAAATCTTTGAATAGTCAAAGTCCCTAAGGACTTTGAGCTTGGTCCATAGAGGCCGCCAAGGAAGAGTGTAGGTAGCGAGGATTCTGGGCGCAAGAAGTCTGGGCGACAAGGAGTCCCTTCTTCATGGAAAATTAAATAGGATAATAGAGTATTTAATCGTATAGAAGAACTCTCTACACCATACTGAATCATTGGGGGGGCTTATTCCCCCACACCAATTGAAAATTTTAACGGCGAACATGGAGAAGAGGAAAAGTGAAAGAAGGTAAGGTCAACTTAATCCCATGCCACCAAAAACTTCTTTGCACATGAAGAAGAGTTTCCTACGCACAAGAGATGAGACTCTCTGGCAATTGGGATTCTGGTATGTGATGCGCCCGAACTAAAGCTCAAATCAGTCTAGGTTAAATACAATTGCAAGACCAAATCCAAATTTGGCTCAAATGGTCCAATTAATGACCCAAATCGGAAGCCAATTGAATCGCTAATTTGAATATGGGTGCTAGGGTTTGCTACATGTGCTAGCATGTTTAGTCTGCAAACATGTCCTAATCAATAGGATCGCTTAATCAATTCTTTTGTGTGTAAACTCATTTGGAATCCAAATCTAAGCCAGCAAGTGACTTTGCGTTGATTGACCTAATCAGGTTAGAACTACTAAATCGATTTAGGCAAAGCTAGCCCTACCCAGTTTGAACCGATAGAAGCACTTTCTAATTTAATGATTAAATTACAAAATTTTAATTTGATCAAACCCACAAGATATGATGTGATGGTCTAGCAACTAATTGAAACTGTTTCAAAAGATGTAAAACTTTTGATGGAAATCACCAAAAAATGATCCTTCAAGTGGAAAGTTATCATTGCAACAGATCCTTCGATCATTCTGCATGCCTGAAATGACTCTAGGTATGAAAATATGTCAACCCAATATCATTATTTTTTTCTTCTTTTTTCAAATGCTTCATTATTCACACCGCTATTTCTTAAGTGAAGATTTGGCATTCATTTAATTAAAAATATAAAAAATTATTTCTAATTTTCATTCTGCTTTGATCAAAGTTTTTTTGAAATCATCAATTGTTTGTTTGAAGCAGCAAGGATGCTATTCTCTTACCAGGAGGATCGATTTCTATGGTTAACCTACTCACAACCTTCATATATAGATCTACGGCATACTTCAGATCATCCCGATAGCTGACTGAGTCATGAATGAGTACGAAACCCAAAATAGTGAATTCATATATATAAGATTCTATGATTAGTTTCAAGTTCAAAGGATTACATGCCACAATCCACTATGAGAACCATCTATTGCATGTAAGATAGACTCCATTAGATATTCTCAACTTGATCGAATTCAAGTGAACTCATTCTCAATGAGCACCGCACATCTTGTATTTAGTACATAACACAGTGATTGTGAGAATCAACATCCTCTCAATTGCAGCATACAAAAGATGTGCTTAGTCTTACCGAAAAACATTGATCCCCAAGCTCCAATGTTCCATCGACCAAGAATGTTTAAATTAGGGTTTAAGATTTCATCAAGGTCCACTTGCGTAATGATCCTCATGCATAATCCTAAAAACCAGTAAGTCTTAATTTATGGGTTCATCAATAATCTAAAATAAATAATAAGACACTGCATATGATGAAATAATGCCCTTTATTATTTTAAAATAATCATTATATGAGTTTGGAAGATAAAGAAACAGTGGCAAAATAAATGAAATTTTTGATTTTGCTGAGGGCATTAATATCTTTCAATCTCTTCCCACTTGCACTGAAAGCCAAGCCCTTATATTTTAATCCCATACAATCAAGATGGTGATCAAATAATTATACAGTTGGTAAAGCATTAGTGAATGGGTTGCTACGTTGTTCTTTGTATCAACTCATTCTATGACTACATCTTGTCTTTCAATAATTTACGAATGAGATGGAAGCGTCCTCAGAATGTGTTTAGATATATGAATGAGACCTTGGTTCCTTTTGCTTGAGCCAATAGCTGCTAGTATTGTCACGAGTAAAGTATCAACAAATTCTTATTTCAGGAATAACACCCAATTCAGTGATGAACTTCTTCATCCAGATAGCTCGCTTGGCGGCTCACTTACAGCTAATATTCTAGGGCCTGAGTACGATTGAGTAGGCGAGCTACAGTGTGGCTGCTAGTTACTGGTCTTCCATACTTGCACTCGTGCGGGTGTGACATTCAGAGTAAAGACATATCCTGAAATTAAATTTGCTATCTATCTAGGTCTAATTAAAAACTAGAGTTCGGAATGGGAGCTTCTTTTTAAGATTCAAGAATCCACTATATACTAGAAAAATATCTTTAGTCCTCTTAAATACTTAAGAATAATTTTCAACAGGCTTTTCATGATCCTCGT
>QRFJ01000818.1:154606-191247 GCA_006176705.1 Cocos nucifera | reverse complement strand
CTTGATATAGCCCATGTAATAGGGAGCCTCATGTATGCCATGCTATGTACACGACCTGATATAGCCCATGCTGTGAGTGTCACAAGCAGATACAGTCAAATCCAGGTGAAGAACATGGACTTCTGTGAAATGTATCCTTAAGTACTGAGAAACTAAGGATATGATGTTGTCTTTGGTAAATGGAGAACTCCAGTTCAAGGATACACAGACTCAGACTTCATGTCTGATATAGATGATCGAAAGTCGACATCTGGAAGTCTGTTTATGTGCAATGGTGGAGCTGTCAGCTGAAAGAGTTCCAAGCAAACTATGATAGCAGATTCCACCATGGAAGCAGAATATATAGCTGCATCAGAGGCTGCAAAGAAAACGTTCTGGTATAAGAAGTTTGCTGCAGAAATTGGAGTAATGCCATCAGATGCCATTCCTCTTTACTGCGACAACAATGGCGTCATAGCCCTTGCTAAGGAGCCGAGGTCTCACCAGAAGTCCAAGCACATTGAGCGGCGATATCATCTCATCTGCGATTACTTTAAGAAAGGTTACGTTGAGGTCAAGAGAGTCAACTCTGCAGATAATGTGGCAGATCCACTTACAAAGCCGTTGGGACAACAGAAGATCGAAGCCCACCTTGAGAAGATAGGACTTAGACTTGTAGCCAATTGGCTTTAGGACAAGTGGGAGATTGTTAGATATATGTGCCCTAGAAGCCATAATTGGCTGACACTTGTAATACACTTCTAGGGGCAAAATTGTAATTTTGATTATAATTATAAAAATGGGTTATTTTCTATCACACTGTGTATTTAGTGTCTGTTGATACATCCTTGAGTAATGTAATGATAATTCATATTTCAAGAGTTGAAAATTTAAGACATGAATAATCATTATACTCATAAACAGCTCCCGACATAGGATCATCACGAGGTGGTGATTGATCCGGAAGGTTGGTGTACGATCGCTTCTCTTAGTAGATGAGTCTTGAGTCTACGGTGTGGAGACATCGGAGCGAAAGTACATGATACTCGTTAGAGACGAGGGCACTGAGCATGACCACTCGAGTAGTCATTAGGAAGTCTACCTTCTCGTCAATGACTGACGCGATGTTGCCGTAGTGTATGCCTGTGTCTGGTTCTTGACACTGAGATGCATCGGCAGTTCACCCTGAGGGGTGTTATAAGGTTGACTACACCATTACTCGATCTGCCTAGCCTATGGGAACCCTGGGTGAAGTGTTGGCGTATAGCATGTTCATTGTAGAACTGGATTGCATCAAGATGGGATTCTTAATCTACCTCCGGTGGTAGAGGAGTGAGCCCTATGATGATCATGAATCTCTTCTTTTCTCTCCTGGATCAGCTTGAAATCTACTTGCAATGCCTAAAGGCATAAGCAACATCAGGCCTTGTACATAACATGGCATACATTATTGATCCAACAACCGAAGCATAAGGAATAGAACTTCATTCTATTTCTCTCTTCAGGTGTCTTTGGAGACATCTTTTTAGAGAGATGTATGCCTTGACTCATGGGTAAAGTAACCTCTTTTACTCCCATCCATACTGAATCTTTTCAGTATTAAGTCAATGTACCTTAGATTGGGACAAGCCTAGCATCCTCTTAGATCTATCTCTATAGATCTTTATTCCTAGTATATAGGATGCTTCTCCCAAATCTTTCATGGAAAACTTATTTGATAGCCATAATTTGACTGATTGTAACATTGGGATATCATTCCCAATGAGGAGTATGTCATCTACATACAGAACCAAGAAGACTATGGTTCTCCCACTAGTTTTCTTGTACACACATGGTTCATCCACATTCTTGATAAAACCAAACTCTTTGACTGTTACATGAAAATGGATGTTCCAACTTCTTGATGCTTGCTTTAATCTATAAATGGATCTCTTAAGCTTGCATACCTGATTTGGTCTCTCATTTGACTCAAATCCCTCTGGCTGTGACATATAGACCTCCTCCTCAAGGAAACCATTAAGGAAGGCAGTCTTTACATCCATTTGCCATATTTCATAGTTGTGGTATGCTGCTATGGCAAGCATAATCCGAATAGATTTGAGCATGGCAATAGGTGAAAATATTTCATCATAATCAATCTCTTGTTTTTGCCTAAAATCCTTAGCCACCAATCTGGCTTTATAGGTTTCAATTTGACCATCTACTCCAATCTTTTTCTTAAAAATCCATTTGCATCCAATAGGATTTATATCCTCTGGTGCATCCACCAAAGTCCATACTTTGTTGGTGTGCATGGATTCCATTTCGGATTGCATGGCAGCCAGCCATTTGTAAGAGTCCTTACTTTTGACTGCTTCCGTATAGGTCAGAGGTTCGTCATTCTCAATGACTTGGGCTTCATTGTTCTCAATAATGAAACCATACCTCATAGGTGTATTTCGTACTCTTTTAGACCTATGGATAGGAGTTATGTGTTCTGGTTCTTTTATGTGATTATTTGGTTGAGAAATTTCTATTTGTTTTTCTTGAACTTCACTAAGTTCAATATTTCTGCCACTGCCTTTTCTAGGATAAATTCTTTTTCCATGAAAAGTGGCATGCCTACTTACAAATACCTTTTGTTCAGTAGGATGGTAGAATAAATATCCTATACTATTTCTAGGATATCCTATAAATAGACATCTATCTGATCTAGCATCAAGTTTATGTCCAAAATTTCTTTTGACATAATGCTGGACAACCCCATATCTTAAGATACTTAAGATTAGGTTTCTTACTTCTCCATATGTCATATGGAGTACTAGATACAGATTTAGAAGGTACTCTATTCAAGATGTAAATTTGCAGTCTCCAGAGCATGACCCCAGAAGAAAATAGGTAAATTCAGTGAAGCACATCATGGACCGTACCATATCTAATAAGGTACGATTTTTTCTTTTGGCTACACCATTTAATTATGGTGTATAAGGAGGTGTCCATTCAGAGAGAATCCCTTTAACTTTAAGATAGTCTAGAAACTCACTAGATAAGTATTCTCCTCTCCGATCAGATCGAAGGATTTTTATACATTGTCCAGTTTATTTTTCGACCATACTTTGATACTCTTTAAATTTATCAAAGGCTTCTGATTTGTGTTTCATAAGATACACATATCCAAACCTAGATAAATCATCAGTGAATGTTATAAAATAAGAGTATCCTCCTCTAGCTTGAGTTGTCATAGGACCACATACATCCATATGTACAAGTCCTAATAACTCATTTGTCCTTTCTCCTATGTCCACTAAATGGAATCTTGGTCATTTTACCCATGAGGACATGATTCACAAGTTCCTAATGATTCATAATCAAAAGGATCAAAGAACTTTTCTTTGTATAACTTGTTAATCCTAGCCTCACTAATATGACCTAATCGACAATGCCAAAGTAAAGTATTATTTATGTCATCTCTCTTACGTTTTCTATTTTCATCAATATGAAATATATTATCATCCAAACATAGAGTCAACAAACCATTGCTAAATATGCCAAAACAAATATTTTCATTAGAATATTTGATCGAGCAACCTTCGCTCGTTACATTAAGACTATAACCTTGTTTTAATAACAAGGGTATAGATATAATATTTCTAATGATCTTAGGCATATAATAATAATTTGTAAGCTCTAAGATCTTTCCATAAGGTAACTTCAATATATTTGTCCCTACAGCTTCTGCTTGGATAGATTCTCCTCCAGCCATAGCCATAAAGCTTGAAGTCACCTTTCTTCAAACTCTTAATTTTCTATAGCCCCTGCAAAGATTTGCAGATATGAAAACCACAGCCGGATATCTAATACCCAAGAATTTGAAATGGAAGAATTTAATGATAATATAGTATGTATCTCATACATACCTTTTGGTGTATTATTTGCACTAGACTTCACGGTTGCAAGGTAAGCCTTACAATTCCTCTTCTAATGATCTATTTTGCCACAATAAAAATAGGTCGTCTGTTCGGAGACCTTCTCTTCCTTTTTCTTCTTATTTATACTATCTTTAGGGTTCAACCTTCTATTTGAACCCTTTTTGCCTGCCTTCTTCTTGAAGATCCCATCCACAAGAAGAAGAGGAGCCTTATCCTTCTTGATATGGCTTTCTGCTATCTTGAGCATATTTAACAGCTCAGACAAGGAAGAACTTAGTTTGTTTATGTGATAGTTTATGATAAACTGAGAAAATGATTCAGAGAGTAATTGCAGGATCAAATCCTAACTTAACTCTCCATCCATAACAAAACCTAATTGACATAATCGAGTGATTAGATCAATTATCATCAAAACATGATTTTGTATGGATGTTCCTTCTATCATTCTTGCATAAAATAATTGCTTAGATATCTCATATCTAGCAGTCCTACTAGGCTCTCCATAAAGCTCTTTTAGATTGAGCAATATGGATTGAGTGTCCATGCTATCATGCTGTCTCTATAATTTATTATTCATAGAGGCAAGTATGATGCATTTGACACTAAGAAAATTATTTTGCCATATCTTGTATGAGGACTTATCTTCATCTGTGGCATCTTCTTCTAATGGCTTAGGATTTGGGCATCAAGAATATAGAAGAGTTTTTTTTGACTGAGTACTATTTTTAGGATTTCTCAAGCCAGTCAACATAATTTTGATTAGTCAATTTATTTGAATCCAAAATTGAATGCAATGAAAGTGAAGAAGCCATTTAATCTACATAATAAAGAATAATACATAAGCAAACAACTCATGATGACAAACATAATTAAATTAGGACTTTAATTTAATTATGTCTCCCTCTATTTAATCAAAAAACATAACCCTCTTATTGATTTTCTTAGTGAGAATAAGATCCTAATTTCTTATAAAAAGGTCTTATGGTTGCACAACAAACCTGTTATAAGTTCAAAGGTAGGAAACTCTTTCCAATTGCATTTTATGCAACTCTCAAAAAACTTTTGCCTCTAAAACATTAATAGCCTTGTGTTAGCACAACAAACTTTAATGTTTTAGTTTAAGTAGAACCCTTCATTTCTATATAGTCAAAATGAAATATAACTACTTTTGTGGTTACACAACAAAGCAGTATATTCAAAATGCTGTAAGCATCTCAATGCACTAGATTAATATTACATCATTCCCCATGATAGATCTTGTGGTTACACAACAAGAACTAATATGGTTCTGGACATAATAAGAAACTAGTATGAAGGAAGGCCTTAATGTAGTGAATATAATACTAAGCATTTCAATCTAGAATTAAATTAATCGAATCGGCCTAGGTAAATGGGAGAGAAATGGGGGTCCCCCGTTGCTTTCCTTAGACACCAATAAATTGGACCAGGTCAAGACAACAAAATCAATTAAAAAACCACATGTTCTCTTTACCAATCATGAACCATTTTTTCTAGACATCGATTGATCAATTAGACATCCTGACTGATTCAGCTAAAGATTAATTACACTACAACTTAATATAATTTTTTTTATAGAGGGATTTAAATGGTCTCAATGCACATATTGATTTAAACAAACTAAATGCATAATAGCATTAATTATGATAAAATTTATATATGTCAATTAACATGTATAATTATTCTAGGACAACCATCATTATATAGTGAATACTTTCCACTATATCAGGGCAACCTTTATAGAATAATATATACAACATAATCTCATTATGATAAGAAAAAGAATATGATCTCATCAAATAAAATTAAAACAAGCTAAAAATTTTATATCATATTTTTTCATTTATGCCATTATACTATAAGCAAAGCATTATATGATTTAACCTAATAAGGCTTGCTCTGATACCACTGATGGGATTGGTGTATAGGGTGGAAGCATGGATTTCAAAGCAAAAATATGAAATCATATAAACCAAACCCGAACCCTAGGACCACCTCATTTAGCAATTAAATCATATAACATGCATTTGTAAAATAAAAGAAAGTATTAGAACATACCTCTTATCGCTAAACCCTAAATTGACCCTGATCGTCGGTAGCAGTCCATCAGGGTTTCCACCAGGTGCCCACGTGTTCACCCTCCAACGTTGATCCACACAGAGACTTGATCAAGATACCAGCACCTCTGATTTATATAATTAGAGTTCTAATAATAAGAACTTTAATTAAAAGGGCAAGACCTTCTTTAGCCTTTATGTCACCTTCCTTGCCTCTCCTTATCTATCTTTCTTTTTCTTTTATCTTCTTAATTTTCCTTTCTAATCTCTTAGTCTTAAGATGACTTCTTCTCTTTATAATGACAAGGTCTAGATAAGAGAAAGGAAGAAAGAAAATTGGATAAAAAGAAACTTTTGTAAGAAAGAAAGATAATTTTCACACACACGGACTCCTGGTGTGCACCCCTATTTATAATGTACGTAGGGGTGCCAACAAAAAATCTCACACCCTTTCCTCAACAAATTCTCATGCCCCATCAGCCAATCTCACACCTCATTAGTAAAAATGAGATATAGACATAGTCCAAGAGGTACCTTAAAGCAGAAGGACTCTTGGATTAATTCTACGTAAGTTTTTTTACAAAGATTCGCAATATTTCATCTTTGGCGCCACCCTTTTCATCCATTAGATCATGAAACAAAGCCATCCAATGGCTCTAAAAAGGGACACCCATTTAGCAAGAAGGTGTGGAGATAAACTTTGAATAGCCAAAGTCCCAAGAGACGTCAAGGAGGAGTAGGCGGCATGGAATCTTGGGCGGCAACGGGTCTTGGGTGACAAAACATCCTAGGCGAAAAGAAAAAAGAGTATTTCATCTGCAGAAGGACTCTTCTGCACCCCATATCTAATGTCCATGCCAATATAAAAATTTACGTGACATAACAAAATGAAAAAAGTCAAAGAAGGTAGGCACCAACAAATTCCATGCGCCAAAGATGCCCACTCAGCAAGAAGGCTGTACGTAAGTGAAGGAAAATCTGATTTTCCAGGTTCGTTCAGATCTGATCAGATCAAGAGATATATTTCAAAAATTTTTCTCTTTGATCTAATCAGATCTTGATATTTTCAGATCTGATTCTTATTATTTTAATAAATAAAATAAAATAAGATAAATTAAATCAAATTTAATTTACCTGATTTGGGTAATCCTATTACCCTGTTGATGATCCTGTTTGCAGCGGAAGGTTCTGGATCTAGCCACGCAAGCGCCTGGCCTCTACCGGTATCCACTCGGGTTGGATCTGGAGATCCTCTTCTTCTCTATCACACCTCCAAAAATCAGATCTGGATCTGATCTGGAGGATCTTCAAAACTCTTTTGAAGATCAGCAGTCGTCCTTTGCAGCAGCGCAGCCTTCTTAGCTTTTGATCGCCTTTCTTTGATCTGAATCGCACCAACCAAAAATCCAAAACTCCTTTTGGACGTGGAGAGGAGAGGGAGAAGGTGGTTTGGCATGGAGGAAGAGGGGAGAGGCAGCCTTGGGGCATGGGGAATTGTGATTCAATCATATCACTTCTTATCACAATCTGGGTTGGGCGCAGGGTCTTATTTATAGACTATCTGTGATCCAACTTCTCTTCTTCCCAACCAATCACAACCCTTTGTGAAATCAGATCTAAATCTGATTGGTGGGAATAGAGTCCCCTGGATTCCTCCTTAGAGGGTGCCTAAGACCAGTCAAAGTTGGTTCTTAGAAGAACTCTAATTGGAATCCAAAAAGGAGATGGAGTCCTTGTCCAACAAGGACTCCTAGGCGCCTCCAACTTGGGCACACGCCAAGGGTGGCGTGCGCCCTTCTCCTTGCCAGGTTCTGGCAGGGGGACAGGCCCCCACCAGCTCTCCAATAGGTGCATGACATGTGGTCAAAAGTCAAAGTGTCAATGGTCAACGTTTGACCAGTCAAAGGTAGACTTTTGACCAAAGTCAAAGAACAAGAAATGGCAGGTGACCAAAAATGGCAGGTAATGTCTTACAAAATAAGACAACCTTTTCTGACTTGGACAACCTCCAGTCAGACATATGAAGGCCTCTGATTGAGCACAAACTCCTTTGGCTCAGTCAGGACAACTTATTTATGATAGTAAAAGAAGAACGTTAGGTTCAATCGAGTGCTAGCACGATTTTCTTGAACCTAATTGAATCTCATTCAGATCAATTGAACTAGATCAGTTCAATTGATGATCACCAGATTCAAACCCTTGTTTGTGTGACCCAGTTAGGTTCAGTTCTGTATGGTAATGGGATATGTCATGATCTCTATCATCGACATCATCGAAACTCCTTTCGATGGATCAGAACTCTTCTGATTCGAACAGCTAGAATGATCGATCATCTAAATCATTCTAATTGCTCCCAAAATCCACCAGTGACACCTAGCAGTATATGGTGGCAACCCATCAGAGCTGAATGCGAACCTCTTGGTGCAGCTACCTGTGTGATTAAGTTCTTCTATCTTGAGCCCCGATCAGATTAGGGTTAAGGTGAACTCGTCAAACCCTAGTCTCTGTCATATGATGTAATCATTCGATTCGAGTCCAATGTGAAAATCTAAATAGAAACTCTTTCTATTATTTCACTCTGCCATGGCCATGGACTTCTGGACTTGATTCTCATGATCATCATAGGGCTGCTCCTCTACCACCGAGGTAGATAGATTCCATCTTGATGCAATCCAGTTCCTACAATGAACATGCTATAGCCAACATACACCTCAGGGTTCCATATGGCTAGGAGACCGAGTAATGGTGTAGTCAAACTATAACACCCTCAAGGTGAACTGCCGATGCATCTCAGGTCAAAGAACCAGACACACTACTGCAGCATCGAGTCAGTCATTGACGAGAAGGTAGACTCCCTAATGACTACTCGAGGTGGTCACGCTCAGTGCCCTCGTTCTCTAACGAGTACCTGTACTCTCGCTCTCCGGTGTCTCCACACCGTAGACTCAAGACTCATCTACTAAAGAGAAGCGATTGTACACCAACCTTCCGGATCAATCACCATCCTCGTGATGATCCTATGGTCGGGAGCATTTTATGAGTTAATAATGATTATTCATGTCTTAAATTTTCAACTCTTGAAAATATGAATTATCATTACCATTAACTCAAAGGATGTATCACAGACACTAAATACACATATGTGATAGAAAATAACCCATTTTATTGATTATTAGTCAAAATTATAATTTTGCCCCTAGAAGTGTATTACAAGTGTCAGCCAATTCTGGCTTCTAGGGCACATATATCTAACAATCTCCCACTTGTCCTAAAGCCAATTGGCTACAAGTCTAAGTCCCATCTTCTCAAGGTGGGCTTCGATCTTCTGCTGGCCCAACGGCTTTGTAAGTGGGTCTGCCACATTATCTGGAGTTGACTCTCTTGACCTCGACGTAACCCTTCTCGAGGTAATCGCGGATGAGGTGGTATCGCCGCTCAATGTGCTTGGATTTCTGGTGAGACCTCGGCTCCTTAGCAAGGGCTATGGCGCCATTGTTGTCGCAGTATAAAGAGGAATGGCATCTGATGGCATTACTCCAATTTCTGCAGCAAACTTCTTGTACCAGAATGCTTCCTTTGCAGCCTCTGATGCAGCGATATATTCTGCTTCCATGGTGGAATCTGCTATCACCGTTTGCTTGGAACTCTTCCAGCTGACAGCTCCACCATTGCACACAAACAGACTTCCCAGATGTCGACTTTCGATCATCTATATCGGACATGAAATCCGAGTCTGTGTATCCCTGGACTTGGAGTTCTCCATTACCAAAGACCAACATCATATCCTTAGTTCTTCTCAAGTACTTAAGGATACATTTCACAGAAGTCCAGTGTTCTTCACCTGGATTTGACTGATATCTGCTTGTGACACTCACAGCATGGGCTATATCAGGTCGTGTACATAGCATGGCATACATGAGGCTCCCTATTGCAGAAGCATAAGGGATCTTGCTCATGCGTTCTATTTCCTCAGGTGTGCTGGGGCACATCTTCTTGGAAAGATGAATACCATGTCTGAAGGGTATTAATCCCCTCTTAGAGTTTTCCATACTAAACCTCTTTAGTACTTTCTCTATGTACATCTTCTGTGAAAGTCCTAGCATCCTATTCGGTCTATCCCTATAGACCTTAATTCCTAGAATAAAGGATGCTTCACCTAGGTCTTTCATGGAGAATTCCTTGGACAACCATAATCTTGACTGATGTCAACATGGGAATATCATTCCCAATAAGGAGGATGTCATCCACGTACAATACGAGGAAGACAACAGCGCTCCCACTGACCCTTTTTGAAAACACATGGTTCCTCTTCATTTTTGATGAAACCAAACTTTTTGATCACATCATTGAAACGAGTGTTCCAGCTCCGAGATGCTTGCTTAAGTCCATATATGGACCTTTGCAGCTTGCAAACCTTGTGATCAGTATCACTGGATGTGAAACCTAGCGGCTGTTCCATATAGATATCTTCCTCAAGATATCCATTTAGGAATGCCGTTTTCACGTCCATTTGCCATATTTCATAATCGAAATAGGCTGCAACGGCAAGCAATGTGCGGATGGATTTTAGCATAGCTACTGGGGAAAAGGTATCCTGATAGTCAATGCCTTCGCGTTGACTATAACCTTTTGCCACCTAGTCTAGCCTTGAATGTCTCCACATTCCCATCTGCACCAATCTTTCTCTTGAAGATCCATTTACACCCAATAGGTACTATACCTTCTGGTGGATCTACCAAGGTCCAGACTTGGTTTGAGTGCATCGAGTCAATTTCTGACTGCATTGCCTCTAGCCATTTCTCGGAGTCGATATCTGATATCGCCTCGTTGTAGGTTTTGGGATCATCACCATGAGCACCATTACCTACGAGGAACATTTCCTCTACATCCTCTGAAATAATACCTAAGTATCTTTCAGGGGGATGGGAAAACTCTTTCCGATCTACGAGGTGGAGGAGGTAGTGTTCTTATTGGCTCAACCTGATTTGGTTCCACTTGGTCCTTAGCTCGTTCTACTTGTGAGACTTTCTCATCAAGCTTGATCTGTTTTCCAATGCCGCTATCTTGAATAAACTATTTTTCAAGAAAGATGGCATGTCGACTCACAATCACATTGTGGTCTTCTGGAATGTAGAAATAGTATCCTAATGACTCTTTAGGATATCCTATGAATCGAGCTCTAAAGGACCTAAACTCTAACTTGTCCGCTTGTTGTCTTTTGACATGAGCCGGACAACCCCAAATTCTGAGATGACTCAGACTTGGTTTCTTACCGTGCCATATCTCATACGGTGTGGTAGGAACGGTTTTAGAGGGAACCCTATTCAGTAGATAAATTGAAGTTAACAATGAAGTGTCCCCAAAGAAAATCAGGGAGGTCTGTGAAGCTCATCATGGATCGAACCATATCCAATAGAGTCCGATTTCTCCATTCTGAAACCCCGTTGAGTTGAGGTGTTCCTGGTGGAGTCCATTGAGAGACTATGCCATTTTTCCTTAAGATAGTCTAGGAATTCCGGCTAAGGTATTCACCTCCTCGATCTGATCGAAGAACCTTAATGGGGTTTTCCAGTTTGTTTTTCTACTTCATGTCTGAATTCTTTGAACTTTTCAAAAGCTTCAGACTTGTGTCTCATAAGATACACATACCCATACCTAGACAGATCATCGGTAAAGGTAATGAAGTAGACAAAATTGCCTCTAGCCGGCACATCAAATGGGCCGCACACATCAGTATGTACTAGGGCAAGGAGATCTGTGGCCCTCTCCCCATGTCCAACAAAAGGGAGTTTAGTCATTTTGCCTTGAAGACAAGATTCACAAGTTGGATATGACTCAAAAGTCAATGGACTCAATAGCCCATTTTTCTCCAATTTGTTGATCCTATCTTCTGCTATATGACCTAATCTCAGGTGCCATAGATATCTGTCGTTTGGACTATCCCTAGGTCGTTTGGCATTCACGTTTTGCTCGATAGTTAGAACAGGTACATCAATATGTAGCTGATAAAGACCATTAATAAGGAAACCATTTGCAATTTTATTTCTTTCATAAAGAATGTTACAATGGTCCTTAAAGAAGGTGATCACATAAGCCTTCTTGTGCTAAGCATGAAACAGAAATCAAATTCCTGCTAGCTGCAGGCACATAATAACAGTCTTTTCAAAACTAAGTCTAAACCAGATGGTAATCGAAGAGGGTATGTTCCCACGGCTACTGCAGCAACTCTTGCTCCATTACCGATGCGTAGGATCATGTCTCCATCCCTCAGCCTCCTGCTATCCTCAAGACCCTGCATAGAAGTGCACAGATGAGCACTAGAACCAGAGTCAAGCACCCAACTGGATGCAGAAGAAACCGTAAGGTTAGACTCAATAACGAGCATACCTCCAGAAGGACCTTCCTTCTTGTTCTTCAGGGTGGCCAGGTAAGTAGGGCAGTTCCGCTTCCAATGGCCGTCGCTGTTGCAATGGAAAACACTTTCCTTTGCCATCGGCCTTTTTCTTCGGTTCTGCCTTCTTCTTCTTTGATCCTTCCACCTTTTGCTTTTTCACAGACTTCTTTTTCTTTCCATAAGACTTTCTTTTGGAAGAAGTCCGTTCCATAGCAAGAACTGAGCCTTTAGAACCTTTCATAGAAAGCTCAGCGGTAACCAGCATATTCATTAATTCGGCCAAGGAATTTTGAAGTTTATGCATGTGGTAATTCATGATGAATTGCCCATATGCATCAGTCAAGGATTGCAGAATAATATCGTTCTGCAGGTCCAAGTCCTAACTTCACACCGAGCTTCTCAAGCTCTTCCATGTCCTTGATCATTGTCAGACAGTGATCTTGGACTGACTGCCCATCACGCATCTTAGCCTTAAAAAGTCATTTCGTGACTTGATATTTGGCTGCGCGACTCTGTTCACCAAACATCTCCTGCAGGTGAGCCAACATTTGGCGAGCAGTCCCGATATCTTCATGTTGGCGCTGGAGCTCATCAGACATCGAGCCCAACATGTAATATCTGGCCTTATTATCTTCGTCAATCCATTTTTTCCAGAGACGCTCTCTGTTCAACAGTGGATGGACGGGCTGGTAAGGTGGGAGGGTCCTGGTCCAAAACATGGGTTAACTTCTCGGAACCCAAAACTAATTTTGTAGTTCCTGAGCCAATCTTTATAATTGGGTCCAGTCAGTCTATGTGTGTCCAGGATACGTGCCAATGGGTTGGACGCAGACATTTTTCTGTAGAGAGTCAAAGATTCTAGTTAGATACTGTAATTTTGACTTGACCAATTTGTTTAGGGAATTTTATTTTTAAACAAATTAGCTCCCACTATTTTCTCGGATCCCTACACTCCCTCTGTAGAGATGCGAAAATCTCCACGATTAATGATTTCTAGTGGGTGGTGCGGTCTCACCAACTGACTCATCACCTCACCTAACAGTTATTGGTGATGGGTTAGCCAATGAGTGAACAACTCTTGTTCAATGATTCTCTAATCATGGTGCACCCAAACTTGGTCTCTAATTCATGAATCTCACCGTATCCGGAAATATTGATCCACTCCTTAGTTAAGTCAGACCCACCATTTGCATAGACTGGGTTCCTAATTGAGTCTCTCACCGTATCCGAAATATTGAGCCCAACTCATCCTCCAGCCCATAGCATCCAATGCCTAATAGACATGGTTGCATCTTTCCGGTGCAACTGAGCCACTGTATCCAGCCGAGAACAATCAACCCCGGGAAGGGCCCGCACATCTACAATGGTGGAAGACCTCAGACTTAATCTTTTCTTAGGGAGAATTGATTCAGGTCTCATTAAACTAGACTTGGCTTAGTCATAACAATTATGACTAACCTAGTGGCATGGGTTAGCTCGGATTATTGACCACCTCAGATCAGAACTGTGTCAACAGATATGGCCAGGTAAGTGAGACCGGTGGAAGGAATATGCCATTAACTCGTACAAGAACGCATTCAGGTCGAGTAGCTTCCAATTAAAAACCAGTCGGTCGTCTGTGCCAAACTTACCTTAGACACCAAATTGTTGAGTCAGAACCAATTGGGTTAGCCTACAATCCAGACTCTAACCTCTGAGCCTAATTAGGTCTTGCTTGATCGTGACTCGATCTTGACCCAGACTTAATCCTATTAGGCTGGTCAATTTAAGCATTGTTGATCCCATCTAACCAACTCTTGATTCGGTTTGATCAACCGCTTAGACCTAATTGAGCTACCCAAGCCCGAACCCAGTATTATGAATATGTCTTAGATCTGAAATTCTCAATTTTAGACCTAATTAATATTCCATAAACTTAATTCTTAATTAAGTAGGGTTCATAAACAAAATATGCACAATAAATCCTAGGGTTTCAGGATCTAGGGTTTTGCAGAAAGTAAGTTTTGGGTTTCTGATTAAGGACGAACACGCAGCACCCCTACACATCATAAGAACACCCCATCGAATGGGAAGAGAGGGCCTTTAAACCCTTCTTCGTTCTTATGACCGGACGGCCAAGAGGAACGCCTTAATCAGGAACATGCAATACTACAAAACAATTTTAGATCTATATCATATATCTCATATACAAATTAGATCTAATCATGGCATATTTTGCATACATCTCATGTATCAAATCATGCATATTTTCAGATCTAAATTATCTCATAATAATCTAAAAAATTAGATTTAAATTGATCTAATCAAAATAAATTCTAATCTAGACAATTATGTAGAACTATTCTACAACTAGTCTAGACATGCATCAATCATATCTCATATGATATTTAAAATTAAATAATTTTTATTTGCTATTTTTTAGATGTTATTATAACACTTATAATATCAAAAAATAGTAAATAAAAGATCTAAAATATGATTTAATCAGATTAAATCAAAAAACATGCAAGACTATTCTATAGAACTATTCTATTCTAGAACTAGTCATGCATATCTTCTAATCTTAGATCCAAATCATTTAATTTTAATTTTTTCTGATTTCAGATCTGATCACATCTCATGTGACATCTGAAATCACTTTATTTTCTAATTAAAATAAATTTAAAATCAGATCTAAACAATTTAGAACCATGGCTCTGATACCAGTTGAAAGGAAATCCTGATTTTCCGGTCCAGGTTCGTTCAGATCTGATCAGATCAAGAGATATATTTCAAAAAATTTTTTCTTTGATCTAATCAGATCTAAGATATTTTAGATCTGATTCTTATTATTTTAATAAATAAAATAAAATTAAGATAAATTAAATCAAATTTAATTTACCTGATTTGGGTAATCCTATTACCCTGTTGATGATCCTGTTTGCAGCGGAAGGTTCTGGATCTTAGCCACGCAAGCGCCTGGCCTCTACCGGTATCCACTCAGGTTGGATCTGGAGATCCTCTTCTTCTCTATCACACCTCCAAAAATCAGATCTGGATCTGATCTGGAGGATCTTCAAAACTCCTTTTGAAGATCAGCAGTCGTCCTTTTGCAGCAGCGCAGCCTTCTTGCTTTTGATCGCCTTTCTTTGATCTGAATCGCACCAACCAAAAAGTCCAAAACTCCTTTTGGACGTGGAGAGCAAGGGGAGAAGAGGTTTGGCATGGAGGAAGGAGGGGAGAGGCAGCCTTGGGGCATGGGAATTATGATTCAATCAATTCACTTCAATACAATTGGGTTGGGCGCAGGGTCTTATTTATAGACTAAGCTGTGATCCAACTCCTCTTCCTCCCAACCAATCACAACCCTTTGTGAAATCAGATCTAAATCTGATTGGTGGGAATAGAGTCCCCTGGATTCCTCCTTAGAGGGTGCCTAAGACCAGTCAAAGTTGGATTCTTAGAAGAACTCTAATTGGAATCCAAAAAGGAGGATGGAGTCCTTGTCCAACAAGGACTCCTAGGCGCCTCCAACTTGGGCACACGCCAAAGGCCCTTGGCGTGCGCCCTTCTCCTTGCCAGGTTCTGGCAGGGGGACAGGCCCCCACCAGCTCTCCAATAGGTGCATGACATGTGGTCAAAAGTCAAAGTGTCAATGGTCAACGTTTGACCAGTCAAAGGTAGACTTTTGACCAAAGTCAAAGAACAAGAAATGGCAGGTGACCAAAAATGGCAGGTAATGTCTTACAAAATAAGACAACCTTTTCTGACTTGGACAACCTCCAGTCAGACCATATGAAGGCCTCTGATTGAGCACAAACTCCTTTGGCTCAGTCAGGACAACTTATTTATGATAGTAAAAGAAGAACGTTAGGTTCAATCGAGTGCTAGCACGATTTCCTTGAACCTAATTGAATCTCATTCAGATCAATTGAACTAGATCAGTTCAATTGATGATCACCAGATTCAAACCCTTGTTTGTGTGACCCAGTTAGGTTCAGTTCTGTATGGTAATGGGATATGTCATGATCTCTATCATCGACATCATCGAAACTCCTTTCGATGGATCAGAACTCTTCTGATTCGAACAGCTAGAATGATCGATCATCTAAATCATTCTAATTGCTCCCAAAATCCACCAGTGACACCTAGCAGTATATGGTGGCAACCCATCAGAGCTGAATGCGAACCTCTTGGTGCAGCTACCTGTGTGATTAAGTTCTTCTATCTTGAGCCCCGATCAGATTAGGGTTAAGGTGAACTCGTCAAACCCTAGTCTCTGTCATATGATGTAATCATTCGATTCGAGTCCAATGTGAAAATCTAAATAGAAACTCTTTCTATTATTTCACTCTGCCATGGCCATGGATTTCTGGACTTGATTCTCATGATCATCATAGGGCTGCTCCTCTACCACCGAGGTAGATAGATTCCATCTTGATGCAATCCAGTTCCTACAATGAACATGCTATAGCCAACATACACCTCAGGGTTCCATATGGCTAGGAGACCGAGTAATGGTGTAGTCAAACTATAACACCCTCAAGGTGAACTGCCGATGCATCTCAGGTCAAAGAACCAGACACACTACTGCAGCATCGAGTCAGTCATTGACGAGAAGGTAGACTCCCTAATGACTACTCGAGGTGGTCACGCTCAGTGCCCTCGTTCTCTAACGAGTACCTGTACTCTCGCTCCGGTGTCTCCACACCGTAGACTCAAGACTCATCTACTAAAGAGAAGCGATTGTACACCAACCTTCCGGATCAATCACCATCCTCGTGATGATCCTATGGTCGGGAGCATTTTATGAGTTAATAATGATTATTCATGTCTTAAATTTTCAACTCTTGAAAATATGAATTATCATTACCATTAACTCAAAGGATGTATCACAGACACTAAATACACATATGTGATAGAAAATAACCCATTTTATTGATTATAGTCAAAATTATAATTTTGCCCCTAGAAGTGTATTACAAGTGTCAGCCAATTCTGGCTTCTAGGGCACATATATCTACACTTACGACTTAATGATCCTTTTGTGCAATTCCATTTTTGCTTTAATCAAAACTTAGCACTGCCACCCATTTGACTAAGAAACTTAAATTAGTCAATTATTATTTGACGATCAAAGAATGAGACACTAGCAACGTATCATGACTTTCTAAAAGATGTGAAATTTTGATGGAAATATTAAAAATATCCTTTAGTGAAAATTATCATACAACTAGATCCTTCGATCTTCCTGCATCCTGAATATGACTCTAGGTATGAAAATATGTCAACCCTAATATCATATTCATTTCTCTTTCAATCTCATGATGATGATTCATTTAATGAAACATTAGAAATCATTTTTAATTTTTTTATCATGCTTTGATCAAAGTCTTCCTGAATCATCATTTGTTTGAAGCAAGTAGGATGCTATTTCCTCTTATCAAGAGAGATCGATTCCATGTTAACCTACTCACAACCTTAATATATATAATCTACCATATCCAGATCATCCCGTACATAACTGAGTCATGAATGAGTATGAATCAAAATATGAATTTATATATATAAGATTCTTTGGTAGTTTCAGGTCAAACGATTATATGCACAAATTCCACTATGAGAACCATCTATTGACATGTAGATAAGACTCCATTAGATATTCTCAATTTGGATCAATTCAGTAAACGCATTCTCTAATGAGCACCCACATTCTTGTATTAGTGTCATACACAACTTATTATGAGATCAATCACCCTCTCAATCGAGCATACAAAGAATGTGCTAGTCTTACCAAAAAACATTGATCCCTAACTCAATGTCCCATTGACTAGAAATATTTAAATTAGGGTTTTAAGATTTTAGATCTCACTAGTATGAACTTATCATAATCCTAAAATCATAGCCCTAATTTATAGGGTTCATCATAATCTTAAATAAATAATAAGACACTGCATATGGTGAAATAAAAGCCTTTATTTATTAAAAATGTCATTACATGAGTCTGAAAGACAAAGAACATCCCAAAAATAAATTGGCTTGAGGGCATATTCCTTTTACCAGTGTGGTTCCTGGCCGTCCAATCATGCAAAAATCAGCTAGATCTCTTCGAATCAAATCAAAAATAAATGTGGACCATCGGATCTCAGGCAAGATGGATGGCTGCCATCCGATCGTTCTTGTGCTATAGCTGTAGACCGCACGAACCGGGTATATGGAAGACCTCTGCCAATCGTTGCATGCCATGCTTCACTAAAATTACCAAAACACCCCTATAAGCCGCGAGGTTATTTCAGTAAGCCTAATAAAGGTTTTGGTCTGCCATGCGGCGGCTGCTGATTGGCTCCTCCTGCTAAGCTGGTCGGTCTGCGCAGAATTTATGGACTGGCCGGTCAGTGCACTGGTGGGCCTAATGGACCAAATTTTTAGGCTTTTTATATTTTTTTCATTTTTTCTTTATTTTTCTTTCAAAACTCCATTCTGGGTCCATTTTAAGTCCGATTCACTTCAAATTTATTTCATTGCAACCCATAAATCGAGCTCTTTTTATCCATGATCTTTTTTTCTATAAAAAATGAAACAAAAATATCAATTCTTAAGAATAAAAATAAATTAATTTAATAAATTAATATTTTTATACATATATTTTACGTGTTTATCAGTGTCACTAGTAGATTTTGGGATCAATTAGAATGGTCTTGATGATTGATCATCTTAATTTGGTGAATTGAAAGAATTCTAATCCATCAAAAGGTATTTCAATGATATTGATGATAGAGATCACAACATGACTCATTATCATATAGAACTGAATCTAACTGGAACACACAAACAAGGGTTTGAATTTGGATGTCATCAATTGAGCTAATCTAGTTTGATTGATTTGGATTAGATCCAATTAGGTTCAAAAAAATCATACTAGCACACGATTAAGCCTAACATTCTTCTTCTATAGTCTTTTTGGTTTATCTTAATTGAGCCAAATTAGATTTGGTTCATCCGAAAGCCTTGTATGGGTTTATCCTGATCTGACGAAAGCTTGTCCTAGTTAGAATAGGCTTGTCTTGATTAAAACAAGGCTTGTCCTAAAATTAAAAGATGAAATTTGGATAAGTCTCTCCCAAAAACTCTATATGGATTTGTCTTGTTTGGATTAGACCTAGTACTAGCCTAATCAAAGCTTCTCTTAACTTGATTAGGATATATCTTAATTTCATTAGATGGGATTTGATTAACGCTTGTCTTAAATCCCATAAAATGGGAACTGGACAAGGGTCAAAGATTGACCCATATTGCAGAAAAGAAGGGAGAGGGCATGCACCTCCTGAAAATTTTCTAGGGGCACATGCCCCCTGATTATTTTCATGGAGAGAGGGCTGCATCCCCCCTTGGACATGTGCCCCATATGGATAAGGGATGAGGTGCCCCATTCAAATAGATTTGAGTGGGTCAAAGAGTCTTGATGAGATCAAAGACTCTAAGAGATAAAAGCCTCGCACCATCCTCCTTCCTATCTCTAATTGATGCCACTTTTATCCATGGTTTGGGCAACAAAAACCTGATGGAGATCAGGTTTATGTTGTGGAGATAAGGTTAGAATCCAAATAAATCAAGCAAACCAATTGCATGATGGATTGGTACTCTAAGGTGGCGCAAGGGTCTCCATAAGAACCCCAGCACTCTAGGGTTCTTTGCTTTTCCAATCACCATGCCCAAAGGCTACCACCCTCTCCCCTCTTCCACACCACCTTCTCTTACTCCTCTCCCTCCTTCCACACCCAAGGTGTTGGGTACTTCAGCGATGAAGAGATCAAGTCCAATTAGTGCAAAGTGCAGAGCGAGACAATCCTGTTCATAAGACAAACGCGTAGCCTTTAGAGATTGTTTTGAAGGCTTTATAGATCTAGATTAGATCTGATTTTTTGTAATCAGATCTAGAAAGAGAGCATGTCTAGAACTAGCCTAAGTAGACTATGGTAGAGGTCAGGCATGTGTGTGGCTAGATCTAGAACCTCTACAGCAGTCAGATCATCATCA
The DNA here is from genome assembly GCA_006176705.1 of Cocos nucifera. Classification (NCBI taxonomy): domain Eukaryota; kingdom Viridiplantae; phylum Streptophyta; class Magnoliopsida; order Arecales; family Arecaceae; genus Cocos; species Cocos nucifera. Next base: position 170,875 of record QRFJ01000818.1, on the reverse strand, counting down.
GGGTAAAAGGTTTACCCAAATAGGTAACAAAAGTTGTTACAATTTTAATTTAATTTTTATTTTTAATATCAGATATGAGAACTCTTAGATCTAATCAAATTTTATAGAAAATTTTTTTAAAATTTTGGTATAGATCTGATCAGATTAGATCGATCTTGTGGTAGAGAAATCTGATTTTTCTTCAAATAGCATCCATTTCCAAGCACTTATCAACCATCCAAAAGCTTTATCAAGAGGCTAGATAAGTCTCTTAATGTAGAAGGAGTCCTGGAGGCATGTAAAAACTGATTTCTACCTTCGAAACATCATATATATGACTTCTATTAATTTATTCTAAATTTTCTTTAATTTTTCTTTCTCATAAGCCATTGGATGGGGAGAGAGAACCTTAGATGTGGCACCAACTAGAGTTCCTTCAAGCAGAAGGACTCTTGGTGCCATTTAATCTAACTTATGTGATGTTTTTATTGAAAATTGCATCCTAAAGCTAATCATTTAGGTTATAGATGGTAGCACTAATTATAAAATTATACTTAAATTATAAATAAATAAAATTATTATTTAGATATTTTATCACTCTTGTGCATCTTTCTGTAATGAACTCTTCTGTGATGAAGTCCTTAGGACTATTTAGACTCGACAAATGAAGACCAAATGATACGTTGTTACTTAGGACGATAATGTTATCGAGTGTAGGTTATTGTGTGCCATATACATTGATTGTCCTCTTAACCAAGGAGTATGAAGATACTAGTATGGTATATAGGTGAAGTATAGAGGTATATTCCACTAAACATGATCCAACTATGAAGCTCTCTGTTGCCAAGAGTTGCTCATGAAGGATATAGATATAAGTGTCCCTTAGATCTGAGACCATCATGATGACTTGCAAGCAATGAACTGCACTTTGATATCGGACTACCTAAATTTTTAATTCAATGATAGAAGGCTTCTGAGTGTAGTCAAGTACTTATTTAGTCGATGTATGAGTCAAGATGGGATTGACCCCTTCAAATGTTGGAGTAAATGCATCACTATATTTTAATTTAGCAAAACCTTGGCCGGGGTAGTCCATACGATGGATGTTGAAATTTTGAAATACAATGTGGATGATTTATAAGATTGATAGTAAACCCTAGATCATCCTTTGAGCATTGAGGTCAAGAGGATAAATTATACGATAACCATATGCCATAGTTTCATGAATGTTGCGATGCGACTATTTGACCTATCCAGATATTGGGTACCATTACTAGATGGTCACATTGATTGGTACAGAAAATTGATTCCTATGCTATTGGCTTAGGGCTAAAACCTATATGGTCATACATAATAGGAGTTCCTACCTAATCTAATGCTTGATCAAGAGTTCCAATGGTCTAAAACTCTATGGTCAAAAGTCTCACTAGACTATGACTCTATGACCAGGAGTCCCACTAAACTGGGACTCTATCTTTATAGATCCCATTGGATTGAAACTCTGACATTATTGAAGGATTAATTAGCAATTATATTGCTGATTAGCTTAATTTGATTGAGTAATGATGATGCGATCAAATTTGATTGAATTTGATTTGATTAGATTTGACCCAATTAGGTGATGAGATGATCTAATCGCTATAGAAGATTTGATCCTGATTTGATTAGGATCTGAATCTAATTAATTTCTAATTTGATTAAGATTTTATTTTTAGATGAGTGCCCTAGAAGCCAGATTGGCTTACACTTATAGTACACTTTCTAGAGATATTTTTATAATTTTGACTTAAAGTTAATAAAAGATTATTTTCTTCTATCATATTATGTGTAAAAGTGTCTGCGATACATCCTTTGAGTTAATAGGTATGACAATTCATATTTTCAAGAGTTAAAAATTTAAGACATAAATTTTTATAATTAACTCATAAATTGCTTTCGATCATAGGATCATCACGAGGATGGTGATTGATCCAAAAGATTAGTGTATGATCACTTTCTTAGAGTAGATGAGTCTTGAGTCTATGGTATGGAGACATCAAAGCGAGAGTATAGATGCTCATTAAGAAAGAGGGCACTGAGCATGACCATCTCGAGCAGTCATAAGAAAGTTTATCTTCTCGTCAGTGACTAAGCTCGATGCTGCAGTTGTATGTCTAGTTCTTAAACCTGAGGTGCATTGATAGTTCACTTTGAATTTGTTATAGTTTGGCTACACCATAACTCTATCTTCGAGCCATTCAGAATCCTAAGGTGTATGTTGCCTATAGCATGTTCATTGTAGGAACTGGATCGCATCAAGATGGGATCTATCAATCTTGGTAGAGGAGTAGTCCCATGATGATCATGAGATTAAGTCCTTAAGCCCAAGGCCATGGCAGTGTGATGTAATAGAAAAGAATTTTCTATTAGGGTTTCACATAGGACTCGAATCAAATGATTTAATTATATGATAGGGTATTAGGTTCGATGAGTTTACCTTAATCCTAATCCTGTCGGAGCTCATGATAGAAGAATTCAATCACATAGATAGCAGCACCGAGAGATTCACATTTAATTCTGATGGGTTACTACCATATACTGCTAGGTATTGCTGGTTGATTTTGGGAGCAATTAGAATGATCTTGATGATCGATCATTCTAATTGAGTGAATTGAAAAAGTTCTGATCCATCGAAAGATGTTTCAATGCTGTCGATGTTAGAAATCATGATATATTTTATTATCATATGAAACTGAACTTAACTGGATCACACAAATAAGGGTTTGGATCTGGATGTCATCAATTGAGCTAACCCAGTTTAATTGATTTAGATTAGATCTAATTAGCTTCAAGAAAATCATGCTAGCATAAGATTGGGCCTAACATTCTCCTTCTGTAATTATTTTGGTTTGTCTCGATCGAGTCAAATTGGATTTAGCTAATTCGAAAATCCTAAATGGGTTTGTCCTAGTCTGACTAGAGCTTATCCAGGTCAAAAAAATATGGTTCTAATCCATCAGATGGCAACAAGATAAGACCTACCAATTTTTTGATCTTTTAGGAAAAGGGTCAAAGATTGACCTGGATGTAGGAAACAAAACATGGGAGGCATGCACCCCATGGAGATTTTCTAGGGGCGCATGCCCCTAGGTATTTTCATGAGAGAGGAGAGGGCGCATGTCACCATAGGCATGCGCCCCATATGGATTAGGTGTTAGATGTGTGTCTTAGAAGCTAGATTGGCTAAACACTTATAATACACTTCTAAGGATAATTTTATAATTTTAATTATAAATTAATAAAAAAGTTATTTTCTATTACAGTGTGTATTTAAAGTATCTGTGATACATTCTTTGAGTTAATGATAATGACAGTTCATATTTTTAAGAGTTAAAAATTTAAGACATGAATTTTCATAATTAACTCATAAAATGCTCCTGACTGTAGGATCATCATGAGGATGGTGATCGATCCAGAAGGTAAGTGTACGATCGCTTTCTTAGGATAGATGTGTCTTGAGTCTATGGTATAAAGATACCAGAGTGAGAGTACAAATACTCATTAGAGAATGAGGGCACTAAGCATGACCACCTCAAGCAGTCATAAGGAAGTCTACCTTCTCATCAATAACTGGCTTGATGTAACAGTGGTGTGTCTAGTTCTTTGACCTGAGGTGCATCGACAGTTCACCTTGAGAGTGTTATAGTTTGACTATACCATAACTCGATCTTCTAGCTATTTAAAATCTTGAGATGTATGTTGGCTATAGCATGTTCATTGTAGGAATTGGATTGCACCAATAGGAGATCTATCTACCTCGATAGATGAGGAGGAGCCATATGATAATCATGAGATTGAGTCCTTAAGCCCACAACCATGGTAGAGTGAAGATGATAGAAAGAGTTTCTATTAAGATTTCACATTGGATTTAAATCGAATGATTAATTCATATGATAGATGTTGGGTTTGACGAGTTCATCTTAACCCTAATCCTATCGGAACTCAAGATAAAAAAATTCAATCATACAAGTAACTATACTGAGAGATTCACTTTTGGTTCTAATAGGTTGCCACCATATACTACTACATATCACTAATGAATTTTTGAAGCAATTAGAATGATTTTGATGATCGATCATTCTAATTGTATGAATCAGAAAAGTTTTGATCCATTGAAAGGTGTTTCGATGATGTCGATGATAGAGATCGCGATATATCACATTACCATATGGAACTAAATCTAACTAGGTCATATAAATAAGGGTTTGAGTCTGAAAATCATTAATTAAGCTAGTCAAGTTCGATTGATTTGGATTTGATCCAATCAGGTTTAAGATAATCATGCTAGCGCATGATTGAGCCTGACTTTCTTTCTTTTGTAAGCTTTCTGATTTATCACGATCGAGCCAAATTTGATTTGACTTATTCATGTATTTTGGATTGGTTTATTTTTATCTGACTGGAATCTATCCAGGTTAGATTAATTATAAAAATTAAATCCATTCATAGTGCAATTGGACTAGGGTCAAAAGTTGACCTAATTGAGAGAATTGAGGGTCACCTAATCAGAGGCTTCTAGAAAATTTTTTAGAAATCATTTTGCTTTGATTTTTGGATATGTGATTGGGATTAAGTCATACTTTGGGTCAGCCCAATTTCATAATTTTTGTGGTGCCTAGATTGGGTTTCTAATAGAGTTTGATTTGGATCAAACTCTTGAAGGGAGGAGTCCCATGTGCCATGGACTCCTCCTTATCCTTTCTTCTCACCAACTTGGGAGGAGTTTTGGGTGACAACACTTGATAAAGATCAGGTTGGCAACATGGGCTGTCAGATTGGAGTCCTAGGTAATCAAGCAAATAAGTTGCTTGATCACTTAGGAGTCTAGATGGCGCAAGGGACTTGCATAAAAACTCTTGCGCATAAGGCCTTTAAGAAGAATTCTGATTGCCACGTCCATATGCTGCCGCCCCTTCCATCTTTCACACCCCCTCTGATCCTCTCTTTTCCTTTCTTCTATGTGCCAAAAGTTGGGCACAAACTAGAGAAGAATATCCAATTAAATTTGTGAAGAGTTCAGCATCTACGTGACAGTATTCGTGAGACGGACAAGCTACTTTCAAAAGTTATTTTGAAGGTTCTTCAGATCAGATTTAGATTTAATTTTTGGAGAAAAGATTCATGAGGAGAAGATGTCCAGATCCTACTAGAGTGGATACCGGTAGAGGCTAGGTGCATGCGTGGCTCCTTCCAGAATCTCATAAAAGATTAGGATCATCTTAGGATAATCAGATTATCCAAACAAGATAAGAAATTAAATCTAATTTAATTTTATTTTAATTTTTAATATCAGATCATCATGATCAGATCTAAGAACTCTCAGATCTGATTAGATTATTTAAAAATTTTTAGAAAAATTCATTCTAGATCTGATCAGATTTGCACGATCCTACAGTGGAAAATGAGATTTTTCTTCATTAGAAAGTTGACCCAGTCAAATTGGTTTTGACTAGGTCAAAGAGTCTTAATGAGATCAAAGACTCCAGAGATTAGTTGCTTGCACCACCCCTCCTTCCTTAAATTTTTGTGCAGCAATTTTGAGGAATTTTGGATGACAAAATCAAGTAGAGACCTGGTGTTTGGCATGGTATATCAAATTAAAATCTGATTTAATCAAGCAATTTCATTGCTTGATCAAATAGGACTCTAGGGTTGGCATAGGACTCTATAAAAGGACCCTACGCCCTAGGGTTTTTTGATCTCTCCCTTCTCCATGCCAATAGGCTACCAGCCTCTCCTCTATTCCATGCCATCTCCTCTACTCCTCTTCCTCTACTCCATGCCCAAAAGGTTGGGCAAAGTCAGAGAATTAAATCCAAGTCCTATATATGCTCAGGATCAAGTAAAGAGATGATGGTGTTCGTGAGATGAGCGCGCAGCCTTCAACATTTATTTTGAAGGCTCTATAGATCTAATCTAGATATAATCTTTAGAGATTAGATTTAGGAGGAGAAGACATCTAGAACTAGCCTAAGTAGACTATGGTAGAGGTCGAGTACATGCATGGCTAGATCTAGAACCCTGGATGCTGACAGATCATCATCAGGGTAAATAGTTTACCCTAATCAGGTAATAATGATTATTTTGATTTAATTTAATTTTTATTTTTAATATCAGATCATACGGATTAGATTCAAAAACTTCATATCTAATCAAAATTTATAAAAAAAATTTAAAAATTTTTGCTATAGATCTGATCAGATCAGATCAATCCTGTAATAAAATCCTAGCTTTTTTCTTTCAACTGATATTAGAGTTGCATTTATAGTTCTTTAGATCTACTTTAAATTTGATTTTTAATTTATGTTTATGATCTGATATTAATAATTTTAGATATCATATTAGATATGATCAAATCTGAAATTAGTAGATTAAAATTTTAATAAATACATGAGTTATATTTGATGCATGTCTAGACTAGGTTTATTGAATTATTCTATGAATTGTCTAGAATAAAATTTTATATGATATGATCAGTTAAAATTTTATTGTTCAGATGTTATATTAGTTATATTAGATCTAAAAACATGCATATATTAGGTTTAAATTTTGATACATGAGATGTATACAAAGCATGCATAATTAAATCTATAATTTTATATGCGGTATATATTATAGATCTAATAGTTTTGTAGTGTAATTGTTATTTCTAATTAAGGCATTCCTCTTGACTGTCTGATCATAAGAGTAAGAAGGGTTTAAAGGCCCTCTCTTTCTATTCGATGGCATGCTCTTATGGCGTATAGGGGTGCTGCACGTTTGCCCTTAATCAAAAATTAAAATTTATTTTTCTATAAAATCCTAGATCCTGAAATCCTAAAATTTTTATGCATGTTTTTATTTATGAATCTAAACTTAATTAAGAATTAAGATTATAAAATTAATTAGATCTAAAAATTATAAATTTTTATATCTAAGACACCATAAATTTGGATTCGGGTGTGGATAGCTCAATTAGGTCTAGCAGTTGATCAAACCAAATTAAGAGTTGGTTAGGTAGGATCAAGAAAGCTTAGATTTGACCAGCCTAATAGGATTAAGTCTGAGTCAAGGTCGACTCATAGACACATGTGGTTGATCAAGTTAAAACCTAATTTAGCTCTCTGTTCGAGCCTAAATTGTAGGCTAATTCCATCGACTTTGGTTCGATAATTCGATGTCTAAGATAAGTTTGATAGATACGATCGATTGATTTTTAATTAGGAGCTATTCGACTTGAATATGTTCTTGTCAAGTTAATGGCATATCCTTTCTACCGATCATACTTACCTGGCCGTTTGGGTCGACCTAGTTTTGGTTTAAGGGGGCTAATGATTCGAGCTAATCCATGCCATTAGATTAGTCATAATTATTATGACTAAGTCAAGTCATGTCTAAGAGATCTAAATCAAATCTTTTTAAGCAAATATTAAGTTATAGGCCTTCTACCATTGTAGATGTAAAGGCCCTTTCCAGGGTTGATTATTCTCGACTAGTTATAATAGTTTAGTTACATCGAAAAGATGCAACCATGTTTATTAGGCATTGGATGCTACAAGTTAGAGTATGGGTTGCGCTCAATATTTTGAATGTGGTGAGGGATCCAATTAGGAATCCAATTCATGAAAATGGTGGATCTGACTTAACTAAGGATTAGAGCAATATTTCGAGCATGGTGAGCTTCATGAATTAGAGATCAGGTTTGGGTGCACCATGATTAAAGAATCATTGAATAAAAGTTATCTACTCATCGGTTGATCCATCACCAATAACTATTAGGTGACGTGGTGAGCCAATCGGTGGGATCGTTGGAGGAAATTAATCTAGGATTGTAGGGTTAGCTTTTGAAATTTTTTCAAAATCATAGTGAAAGAGATAAATCAATCACATTAATATAAAAATAAAATAATATAAAATTCTAAATCTAAGATTCTATTATATGATTAGAGCTGATGAATATATTAAATATCATATAAAAAATATTAAAATTTATGCTATTTAATATTTATTATTTTGTATTTGATACTTTTTATGTTCCTTTTCAAGAATTATTAATCAACTAGAGGAAGGCCGAGTATCCAATAGTTGCGCGTAATAAGGTCCAGCAAGCTCAAATCCAAGCCTATAATGTGCATGTTCAAAATCTTCATTCTAGGGTCTCCATGCGAAATACACATGAAGTGGATGCACATTAAACACGTACCATGTAGGACCAAAAGTCAAGAGATTTTGAGAAAGTTGAGAAGAGATGTTAAGAAAGGAGATTTTGAGAAGAATTTTTGGAAGAGTTTTTTATGAGATTTTGAGAGAAGAGCTTTTGAAAAAAAGATAAGAAGTAATAAATGAAGTGGGACCCATGAAATATAATATGGATGGATGGAATGACAAGAGAAGGTATTATATTGCTTAGTGTGGCTTATGGGGGCTGGCACTACGTGCGCATGGAAATGGGGAAAGACGCCACGTGTGATGCGGGAGGTGCACATTGGTTTCCTCACGAAGTAAAAAGAAAAATGCGATGCTAATGCCGTGGGTAACAGGACTCTAAGAGAAACAAATAATATTTAGAAATATTTTAAGAGAAAAAATTTATATTAAATGATAATTTTTTTTTATTTTATCTATCTTTGATTCTTCAATCTCATCTATCCATTCTTTAGTTCTTATTATTTTCTTTAGTCCCACATCTAAAAATCATATAAAATCTTTCCATCTTATCATCTATAAAAAGCTCTTGTACTCCCACTTGAGGATCATTCCAAAAATTCATCTAAACTCTTGCATAGAGGAAGAGGAAGAGACTACTCCATGACCAGCTAGGCTAGCAATCTTGGGAGGGAGAAGAAATTTTACAACGACATAAGATAAGTTTTATTGTTCTAAACTTTCTTTTTTTTTTTATTCACAATAAAGATTATACTTTTTAAAATTATTATGAGTTCTTTATTTGCTCTTCTTTATATGCTTTTATTTATGCTTTCTTGTTAGATTAATATTATGAACAACTTTTGCTTTCTTGAGATGCATCATGATCTAAGAGTATGAGACATGTCGAGGAAAGAAAAGTTATTTACTTAGTACTTTCTGAAGATGCACCATGATCTATAGGTATGGAGCATGCCAAGAAAAGACAGGTATTTTTTCTAAGATTAATCATAACTATTTTAAAAATTAAAAAAAAGATACAACTCTGTGAGTGCAAAATTAATTCATAACTTTTGGGATCTTTATTTTCTAATTACATCAATTTTAGGATAATTTATATTCTAAATAAAAATAAATCTTTTCTATTTTATTTTGCAATCTCAATTTAGTCCAAAATTTCTGAGGATACGATTTCGACTCACCCTACTTACATAGTGAGTAGAGTTATTTTTGATGCTATCAATAACTACGCATCAAATTTTGGCACCATTATCGAGGACCTTGGCATGGTTGATCTTTTTTTTAAAAAAATACTTTTTAATTTTTATTTCTTCATACTTTCTAGCTAGATTATCTTATTTGCATAATTAAATAATTATCTTATTTTGCATAACTAATTTACTACTTTTTAATCTTAGAAATTTTCTGCCTTATATAGTTTATATTAATTTACTTCTTTTTATAGCCCAGTGATTTATTATTTTTTATAGCCCAGTGATTTATTATTTTTCAGACTTAATCACTTAAATTTATTTTCTTACAAAATTAAAAAATATCAAAAAAAATATAAAAATATAAAACTATAAATCCATAAAAGAAAGTCACTAATATTTCATTATACTTAACTAAGATAGCGTAACCTCAAATATAAAAATTTCTAACTTGATTGGATACCTTGTTTCTTTGCATTGCATCTCCATAATTAACTTTAAGGACATAACTCATTAACTAAGATAAGGTAGGGATTTGATCACCCTTCCTAAGTCCATAAATCACTTTTTTGCATCTGCATAACCTACATCTTAATCTAAAATTAATTAGACATTGACCCCTAAGAATTTCGAGCTTAATAGGACAAGTGACCCTGAAAATTAGACCAGATTAGACTTGGTCAGTTAGCTGGTGTCTAGGTAAGTGGTTTGTGGGACGACTGGGCCCGAAGGAAGGTGGTTTGTAATTGATTATGTTCGCTGATCTGACCAATTTAATTGATGTCTAAGAAAAATAATGGGAGGACTCCCACGGACCTTATATTGAAAAATATATTCCAAAACCAATCGTCATCCTATTGACGATTGTGCTACATTGTAATTATAATTGATTCATTAATAAATAAAATATATTTTTGATATTTTCATCATAATGCATTCATCTTCTAATGAATCCTATAATTATGATAAAGTCCTTAGGACTATTTAGCTTCGATAAAGAGAGGATTTATCGATTACTCCCTAAATCTGTTCATGACCAAATGATAGGCTGTTAATTAGGACGACAGCATCTATCAAGCATAGATCGTTGTATGCCATATAGATTGATTGTCCCCTAAATCAGAAAGTATGGAGATACTGGTATGGCATACAGATAAGATGTATAGATACATCATTATTGAACATGACCAACTCTAGAGTATTTTGCTATCGAGAATGTCTCTGATAGGATATAGGTATAAGTGTCCCTTAGACCTAAGATCACCTCAGTGATTTGCAAGCAACTCACTATGCTTTGATACCAGACTAATTAAATTTTTAATTTAGTAATGGAAGGTTTCTGAGCGTAGTCAAATACTTACAAAGTCGGTGTGTGATCAAGATGGGATTGACCATCCCAAGAGATAGAGAAGAATGTATCACTATATTTCAATATAACAAAACCTTAGTCAGGGTAATCCATCAAATGGATTTGATATTTTTAAAAACAATATGGACAACCTGATCAAAGTTGATAGTTGAACTCTAAGGCATCCTACAAGCATTTTCATCAAGAGGATGAATTATATGAAAACTATATCCATATTGGTTCTAAGAATGTTGTTCTACACATTCGACCTATCCGACCGTCGGATACCATTACTAAATGATTACATCGATTAGTACAAGAATCTATTTCTGTGCTACTGGCTTAGATTTGGATCTATGAGGTCACATATATTAGAGCTTACGATATGATCAAATGGTTGATCAATGATTAAGAATCATTATAGGGTTAAACGATCAATACGATTGATGTTTAATTAACCTAGTGCATGTATTGCAGGAGGATCGATTAGCAATTAGATTGCTAATTAACTTAATTTGATTAAGCTGGAGGGCTGAGATTAAGTTTAATTAAATATAATTTAGTTAGATTTAGTTTGAGCTTAATTGGATCAAGTTCAATTGGCTTATTGGATAAGCCAATTGTAAGGAAGAACTAGTCCAAGTTCAATTAGGACTAGTATCAAACCAATTTCTAATTTGATTAGAAAATTAAATCAGATTTAATTCTGATTTAATAAAATTTAATTATATTCTTAATTGGATTAAGACCTATTTTAACTGAGATGATTTGATTCTGATTTAATTTGGTTTAAATAACTTATTTGACCAAGTCAAATTGGTAGTCCTAGTGTGACTAGGACTCCCTTCTCGTTGCGCCACTTGGCTTCCCAACAAACCCCAACCTTTTCTAGGATTTTGTGCATGGAAACACTTCTCCCCAAACCTTCATGCACACCCAAAGCTTTCCTCTCTTTCTTTCTTACATGGAATGTGGTTGCGGACCAAGTCAAAGTAGAAATTAATTTGCATTTCAAATTCTATGAGATAGAATTTTAGGAAACCGAAACTCTTCCCTTATGGTGCCCATTTTACCCAGATTTTTTTTGAAATTTTTGTGAATTTTATGGCACATATTGTGCACCCTTTGCTGGTGATCCATAGCAGAAAAGAAGGAGGGGGCACCCAAGAGTTGGGCACCCTAAGTCTTATCCCTTTTGGACATTCCTTGCTAGATATTTGACCTAGAAAGGAGTCTATCCTAAATTTTTATTTAGTATGAATTTTGGGCTGATTTTTGGTAGAATTCTAGACCATTGAGAGATCTTTGGGGTGTGTAAAAATTAGGAAGAAAAAATATTGGGCCATGGGGATTTCATAGATACCAATCTAGGTGTCTAGGTTAGAGAAAATAAGAAGAAGAAGAAAGATTATTCTTCTAGGATTTTTCTTTGATCTCTTCCTCCTTCTTTACAGATTTTTTAAGGTATCATAGGTTCAAAATCTCTTTTTCTTCCTTCTAAAAATTGGAGAGTCCAAGATTTGAAGAACGTGATTCCAGATCGACCATCGAAGAAGGATCAGCACAATACTAGTATACTGTGCTAATTTTCTGCATCAAGATTCTAATCGTGATTCGTGGGCTCGTTTGGATGAATCCTAGAGGTCGGACACGTGTGCGGCTCACAACTTCATCCTTAAGCCCGAATCAGCAGGTTAGAATGTCTAACTTGCACAGGTAATAAATCTGATCTATTATTTAATTCCTGCATTAGATGTAGTGTATATATATGTTGATGTGATCAACATATTTTAGTTTCTTCAATTTATTTTAATTTTTGATTTAATGACATGCCATGATCATGTAATAGGTCTCTAGATGTAGGGTATTCTTTGATATTTAAAATTAATTTTGATTAATTTTAGTCTTTCACTGCTTGATCTTGAAAAAGTTTCAAGATCTAGCCTTGAAATCCTAGATCTGGTTCCTTCACCTTACACTTACCTATTCAATTGATTGGTCAAGCTCCAACTTAGAGGGCTTAAAGGCTAACTTGGAATAGTTAGGAGCTGTCTAAAACTAAAAAAACCTTAGGATAGAGAGTCCACTATGTGCTAACTTAATTGCAATTAACATCAAACTCTAATTAAATTCTCTTATTTCTCTTCTTAGCTTTAGGACTCCTTAAGTTCTCCTCTTTAGAACTCTTTCTTCCCCTCTTCTCTTCTTATTTAAAGAAAAAACATAAACAAAGGTCTGTTTTGAATTATAACTATAAGGGTGTATGCTTGATCATAGATCATTACAACCCAAAATTCAATCTTTAGATCCTAAAATAGAACAAACCATCAGAACTATTTGAGCTAGAATCATGGACCGCAACCATGAGACTGATCTACCAAACCAATTGATGGTGTACTTTACTTCTTCATCATATACCTACTCCCCATGTATCCAGGTACCTCCTATAGAAGCAACTCAATATGAGATTAAGTCCAACATCATTCAAATATTACCATCTTTCTATGGACTTAGTAATGAAGACCTGTACAAACAGCTAGATGAATTTCTTAAGATATGTTCTACCGTTAAAATTTAAAATCTCTCTGATGAAGCCCTTAGGTTGAAATTATTTCTCTTTTCGCTTAAAGACAAAATCAAATATTGGTTACATTCATTAGATTCCATAACTATTTTAACTTGGGACCAATTGCAAAAAAAAATTCTCAAGAAATATTTTTCAATTGGAAAAATAAATCAAATTAGAAAAGCCATAACTAGTTTTTTTCAATTAGAAGGATAGATATTCCACAAAACTTAGAAAAGGCTTAAAGACCTCATCCGTAAGTGTCCACATCATGCCATATCCAAATGGCAATTGGTCCAGTGCTTTTACGATGGATTATCAGAAAAACATAGATAAATGGTTGATTCTTCCTGTAGTGGGACATTCATGCTTAAAAGCGAGCAGGAGGCTTGGCAGTTATTCAAGATCCTAAGAAATTTTTTTTTTATTTTATATGTCTGCCACGTCTAGAGAAGCTCATAGCTTAGGATCCAAAAGAGGTAGAATGTATGAGGTAAGCCACTCCATAGACATCCACAGCAAGGTGGATGCACTATCCCAGAAGCTCGATCAACTACTGCAAGTTGGTCACACCTCTTTTCCATCTGTACAATCATAAGATATTTGTATAATCTGCTCGAGTGCTACTCACACTATTGGTGATTACCCAGCAGTCCATCAATTTTCTGAGCTTGTACAGGAGCAAGCCCATCAAGCCCAAACTCATACTATTCCTAAACTAGGAAATGACCCATATTCCAACACATATAATTCCGATTGGAGGAATCATCCAAACTTCTCTTGGAAACCACAACCTATGATCAATCTAGCTTTCCATAGACCTAATTACCAGGGGATGTAGTTCAAGAACACATCATACCCTTAGTATCAGGATGCCCCTCAACCTTCTCCTAGCAACTATAGTTCTAATTTTGAGGAGAAAGTTCTACAAGCTTTAGTAAGGATAGAAACCCACTCCCAAACTCTTCATTCTCATATGCAATTGATAGCAAAGCTAGAGAACCACATCGGTCAATTAGCTACTACCTCTAGTAAGAGGGAGGAGGGAAAACTGCCCAGTCAATCTAAGATTAATCCGAAAGGTCAACATAGGGTTGAGAATTTTAATGCACATGAAACTTTTTTTGAGCAAGCCAAATCTATTATGACCCTCAGGAATGGTAAGGTCATAAAACAACCTGGTGAAATTAAAAAGATCAAAAACCAATAAAAAGTTGACTGAGTCTAAACCAACCAAAAAGAAAGAGAACCTTAGGATAAGGGATGAACCAATATCTTTAGTATAACCTTAATTACCCAGAGCTCCATTTTTGAGTGCATTAGAGTCTCCTATGCCAATTAACAAGAAGGATAAATTAGATAAAATATTAGAGCTATTTAAACAAATTCAAATCAATCTTTTCCTTCTTGATGCAATAAAATAGGTTCCGGCCTATGCCAAGTTCTTGAAAGATTTGTGCACACAAAAATGAAAATCTAGAACATAAATCCCCAAAAAAGTCCATCTTACTGAACAGGCCAGTTTAGTCTTCCAACATGCTACTGATGAAAAACATACAGGATTTCATATATAGATTTTAAAACTTTTTCAAAATTAAAGCAGCGAAAGACATAGATTAAACAGTTTAATCAACAATATGCATGTAATCAAATTACAAAACCCTACATCATGGATCTATAACATGTTATAATATAAATATAAATCTAAAATTAAATTAATCATAAGTGGTATTGATCATATCAATACCAAGATCTAGAATAATTCTAGATCTAATCCTAAATCATATCTAGGTTACCAAGAGATCAGATCTCTTACCTTTGCATGGGTCGAGAACTCTGTGGTTGATTTTTTTATTATTGCTTTCATAGCCGCACATGCGTCCGGCCTCTACAGATGATCCACATGAACCTACAATATAGATCGAAGATTCATCGAATGAAGATCCGCTCGAAGTGCTAGCTTCTCACGGATCCCTCCTGATGGTCAATCAAATACATGGTCTTCGGATCTCTTGGATGCTCCAAGAGATGAAAAACATGAGGAGGAATAAGAGAAAAATCCAAATCATGGATCTTCCATAAATTAAAAAATAAAATCAAAAAAAATAAATCCTAAGAGAAGATAAATCTTCTCCTTCAGGACATCAATGATTGATATCCTGGAAATATCTCTATGTTAGGACAAGAGGAGACCTTCTCCTCTAAAATTTTTTCTATGTTTTAAGATCTAAAATCTTTGATTTTATCATAAAAAATTTTCATAAAAATTAGGAGAAGAA
Organism: Cocos nucifera; assembly: GCA_006176705.1. Classification (NCBI taxonomy): domain Eukaryota; kingdom Viridiplantae; phylum Streptophyta; class Magnoliopsida; order Arecales; family Arecaceae; genus Cocos; species Cocos nucifera. The sequence goes on along the minus strand of QRFJ01000818.1, from coordinate 155,329 downwards.
GGGTTCTTAAAGAAACCCTAAGAGAAGACCTTTCTTCTCTTCTCCTTCTCTCATCAGGACATGATCAAATTATATCCAAAAAGAATACCATGCCCTAACAACTTGGAGTACTTATCCCCATGCCCTATTCTTCTCTCTCTTAAATTTTTATCACATAAAAATTATAAAGAATAAATAAGAGAAAAAATACATAAAAGAAAAATAAAGAGAAGACAATCTTTCTTACCTTGTCCCTTCAAGACATCATCCTATGTTGTCCAAAAGAAAGGATCTTCTCCAAAGAACTTGGCACCTCATACTACCCACATTTTTTTTCTTTTGTGATCTTCTTTTGCCATGGAATTTCCCTAGTTTCTCATGCCATCTACTCAAAACAAGGGACCTCCTTATTTAAGACAAAGACTAGGTCAAAATCCTAGACTTAGAAGGAGTCTCATCGGGCGTCCAAGAGTTGGACGCCCCTCCCCTAAATATTTTTGGACGCCCCTCCCCTAAATATTTGGCATGTAACCACTCATGCACAAAAAGAAAGGAAAAGAGGGAGGAAAAAATAACTAGGCATGGGAAAGGTTGGTGCACAAGGGAAGGAAGAGTTTTGGTCAAAGGGGGCTCTTCTAAGTTGGAAACAAATAACTTCCTCCAGATCAGCCTGATGAATACTGTAGAGCCAGGTGCTTGCAATGCTAGATCCAAACTTCCGCGCAAACAGGATCATCATCGGGT